>PISX010012495.1:0-60574 GCA_004024625.1 Mellivora capensis | reverse complement strand
TGAGTCCTGATTTGTGACCCAGTATGTGGTCTATTCTGGAAAAGGTTCCATGTGCACTTGAGAAGAATGAGTATTCTGTTGTTTTAGGGTGGAATGTTCTGTATATATCTATGAGGTCCATCTGGTCCAATGTGTCATTCAATGCTTTTGTTTCTTTATTGATTTTCTGCATGGATGATCTGTCTATTATTGAGAGAGGCGTGTTAAGATCTCCTACTATCAATGTATTCATATCAATGTGACTCTTTATCTTGATTAATAGTTTTCTTATGTAATTGGCTGCTCCCATATTGGGGGCATAGATATTTACAATTGTTAGATCATCTTCTTGGGTAGTCCCTTTAAGAATGATGTAGTGTCCTTCTGTATCTCTGACTACAGTGTTTAGTTTAAAATCTAGTTTATCTGATATGAGAATCGCTACCCCGGCCTTCTTTTGAGGCCCATTGGCATGAAAGATGTTTCCCCATCCCTTCACTTTCAATCTGGGTGTATCCTTAGGTTCGAAATGGGTCTCCTGTAGACAACACATGGATGGGTCATGTCCTTTTATCCAATCTGCAACCTTGTGTCGTTTTATGGGCGCATTTAGGCCATTCACATTGAGAGTGATTATCGATAGATACGTTTTTACTGACATCGTGTTCCCTTTGAAGTCTTTCTTTCTGCAGATTGTCTCTATATTTCTGTACAATTATATTCTTGGGGTTTTTCCTCTTTTATAGAACCCCCCCTAATATTTCCTGCAGTGCCGGCTTGGTGTTTGCAAACTCTTTTATGCCTTGCCGCTCTTGGAAACTCTTTATATCTCCATCCATTTTGAATGTCAGTCTTGCTGGATAAAGTATTCTTGGCTGCATGTTTTTCTCATTTAGTGCCCTGAATATATCTTGCCAGCCCTTTCTGGCTTGCCAGGTTGCTGTGGACAGGTCTGACGTTATTCTGATGGTCTTTCCTCTGTACGTAAGGAGCTTCTTTGTCCTAGCTGCCTTCAAGAGAGTTTCTCCAGAATTATAATTCCTCATTCTTACTATCAGGTGTCTCGAGGTGTTTCAAGAATCTAAAATCTTGGGGGGGGGACCGTTCTGCCTCTAGTACATGAACGCTGTTTCCATTTGCGATATTTGGATAATTTTCATGAAGTACGTGTTCGACAATATCTTTTAGACTTCTTTCTTTCTCCTCCCCTTCAGGTATTCCAATAATTCCTGGATGTTGGAACGTCTCATGGCATCATTTATTTCCCTGATTCTGTTTTCGTGGCTTCTAAGCTGTTTGTTCCAGGCTTCCTCTTGATCCTTTCTCTCTATCTGTTTGTCCTCCAGATCAATAATTCTATCTTTTGTCTCAGTTACCCTAGCTTTTAGAGAATTTAGATTAGATTGGAACTCATTGAGAGCCTTGTGAACATCATCCCTGGTGGCTTTTTAGTTCTGCCCTAATATTGTGAACATCATCCCTGGTGGGTTTCAGTTCTGCCCTAATCAATTCCATTTGGTCGTCCATGGCTTTCTCCAACCTAGCTTTTGCCTGGATAATTGTTAGCCTGAATTCCCTTTCCGACATAATGTGTATGTCGGTAGCCATTATCTTTGTTGCAGAAGGCCCATCCTCTGAATTTTTCTTCTGCTGGGCATTTCTCCTCCTAGTCATTTTGGTGAGAGATGATTGAATGGTTGTAGCTGGATGTATCTACCTTGGTGCAGTGAAGGTGCACCCTGGAATGCTTCTGAGCAATCACGAGTCCCCACCCAAATGAAAGAAAAAAGGAGATAAAGCAGAAAAAAGGAGAGAGAGAAAGAGAGAGAGAGACAGGAAAAAGAAAGAAGGATAAAGGAGAAGGCTCAGCCCAAATGGGTCCCAAGGTAAGGTTTGTGAAGTATACAAACAATAACAGACAAACAAAAAGGACTGCCCAATGGCGTCTTCTGCCCCCGTAGAGATCCTGACGTGTAGAATTCTGATCTCAGGCTGATATCATGGGTGATCGGAGTTCCTTGGTAGGTAATCAGCTCACTTTAGTGGACAGGTTGCACCGGCGCCTCTTCCTAGTTTCCCGCCATCTTGTCCCCACTTAAACTTTTTCTTAAACTCAAATGCGTTAGGAGACAATTTTCCTTGCGTCTCTTGCATTTCTGTACATTTTGTGAACAGAAATTTTGTTCTGGTGTAATTTTCAAAACTGTTTCTATACTGAGCAGCTTTGGAAAATATAGTGACTTCAGAGCAGTGGATAGATTTGCTTATAGCCTTGCATGAGAAGACTTGGTTTCTTCCTTTAGAGCAAAAACAATAGGCATGCTTACTGTCCATTACAAATATTCAGATTCCCAGATCTCGTGGCGGGGCTCCTTTCCTGTATCACAACCCACTGCTTGTGCTTATCAGCTGGCCCTGTACAGGTTCTGTCAGGACTGAGACCCAGGAAACTGGAGCAATAAAATGCTGATACTTTGGCTGCTCCTATTATAAAAAAATTACTGAGCCTCCAACTCAGGAATCATACTTCATCTGCCAACATGTGAGATCATGGTAGACTAGTTTTTTAGCTTGAAAGTGGGCTAAAATCTCAGATCCTTCACAGCTCTTGACAATATATAGGAAATGAAAATAAACAAGTAAATAAAGAGCTATCAGAGGTCAGCTCAGAAATGTCATTTTATCCATGTTTTTATTAAAAGCTACCTTACATGTATATAAATGTAGCGTAGATTTCTCATGTTTTCTTAGCCTAAAAAAAAGGTTTGGCGTAATTTTGCTATTTATATTTAATGACTATTTTGAAAGCATAATAAGCCATCTGTTTCTCATGTCTATAAGTTTGTATTATATGTATGTGTGGATATATGCACATATAGGGGCATGTGTATTCATGTTTTGAAAAGCGAAATCAGTCTTGCTTTGCTTAATCACAGTTTTAAGAATTCCATGTATGTGTGCCATTATGATGTATTATTTGCCTCTATTCCAGAATATTGGAAAGAAGATGACCTGCCAAGAGTTCATTGCAAACCTCCAAGGGGTAAATGAGGGTGGTGATTTCTCCAAGGATCTACTAAAAGTAAGCATTGAAATAATTGGCTTTTAAAATATGTTTATTTTTATCTTTTCTGCTTATTTTTTAATCTAAAATAAATGGGCTAAGGATCACTTAAGTATTTTGATTTTTGCTTTTGGTTTTGTTGGTGATATTTCTATTGGAACTCATCCTTGATGTGTGAGACTGGAAATACCCTTAAGTGAATAAATGGTAAAAGTTCACATGGTAACCAATAATACTGAGACAGTAAGTAGATTTGGAATAATTGGTGATTCAAATAGTGGGCAGTTTTTGTTTTATTTGTGAGTATACTGTCAGAACTTGAGAAAGATCACAAAGGTATATTCACTATGGAAACAAAAAAGCATTTACATACTGTAATGGAAGCTGTATTCAGTCCCTAGTTGTAGAGCCATTTAGGTTGTCTCTGGAAGTCTGAGTAATTGTAGAATGTTTGAATGATTTGTGGTTGGTTTCATTATTGGTAACAATCAGCATGTTTTTCTGTATCAGATTGTTTCCAAGGAGACAACAAAATACGCTTTAGAATTCATAACTTTCTACAGCAATTCCTTTGAATTTGCTAAGGGCAACACGTATGAATCATGGTATGATCTGGAAAGGTACCAGTTGAGAATAAGTCCTTTATTATGTTTTATGTATCTTTTAAACCATATAAAATATATACAGTAGAGTCCTAGATTTTGAAAGACACACACACATACATATATATATGTAGAAAGTGAAAAAAGGCATAAGAATATGATATTATGAGATTCTCTTACTGACTTTAATTGCAACTCAGTGAAGAATTACCTTATGGAAAAAGCAAGAAGAAAAGTAGCTTCAGGTTACTATAGAAAGAAGGTATTTTTTTAAAATTGTTTCCTTATGGGAAAAATGCTGCCATGGCTGAAGCTACCATTCTTTTTTTTTTTTTTTTTTTTAATTTTTTCAGTGTTCCAAGATTCACCCAGTGCTCCATACAATATGTGCCCTCCTTAATACCACCACCAGGCTCACCCTGCCTGCCTCTCACTGCCATCCCCCTTCCAAAACCCTCAGTTTGTTTCTCAGAGACCACAATCTCTCATGGTTTGTCTCTCCCTCCGATTTACCCCAATTCACTTTTCCTTTCCTTCTCCTATGTCCTCTGTGTTATTCCTTATGCTCCACAAGTAAGTGAAACCATGATAACTGACTCTCTCTGCTTGACTTATTTCACTCAGCATAATCTCCTCCAGTCCTGTCCATGTTGATACAAAAGTTGGGTATTCATCCTTTCTGGTGGAGGAGTAACATTGGGTATATGAACCATATCTTCTTTATCCATTCGCTTGTTGGAGGGCATCTTGGCTCTTTCCACAGTTTGGTGATTGTGGCCATTGCTTTAAGCTACAGTTCTGAATGGGAAATAAAATGTGTTTTATTCTCTACATCCATTGAAGATGTACTGTAGACGTATGTTAACAAGTCTTTTCAGTTTAGTGGTATTAACATGAAAAATAATGCAGTTTTCTAAGAGAAGGATTAGAGAAACTTTTATCAAGTTATGTCAGAAGTGGAAATTGGCAGGAAAAATTTTCGTAGTGAAGCTTTTAGATTTTATTGGTAGGCTTATGGTAACATGCATGACTGTGGATGAATTATTGGGCAGTTTTAAAACCTATTTGATGAGCTGTCTGAAACCAAATGTAGTTAACATAAGTCCAGTGGCTGCCGTTCACCTTGGATAAAGATATGTTCTTTGGTTTACTCTGCCAAGAATTTTCTGGATGATTTGTTAAAGTTGTACCGTTGAGATCATGTTTTTAAACCTCAGGGGGAAAATATTTATTATGCTGTTTTATTTACTATAGGAAGATGATAGTGAAATGACACTGAAAGTGACAGTGGCATTTAGCATGGAAATTGTCAAGTAAAATGCTGATTCCCTTTCATAGAAAAAAGCCCAGCCACTCACCCACCAAAAGTGGAGTTTTCCATTTCAGCAAGAATCTGGATTTTAGGGACGCCTGAGTGGCTCAGTTCGTTAAGCAGCTGCCTTCGCTCAGGTCATGATCCCAGCATCCAGGGATCGAGTCCCACATCGGGCTCCTTCCTCAGCAGGGAGCCTGCTTCTTCCTCTGCCTCTGCCTGCCACTCTGTCTGCCTGTGCTCCTCTCTCTCTGACAAAAAAAAAAAAAATAAAAATTAAAAAAAAAAATCTGGATTTTACTGCAAATTTCATCAAAAAGAGGTTGTTTTTTTTTTAAAAAAAGGGGTTTTTTTCAAACCATTTTTGTTTCATTTCTCTTTTCCACGTGGCTATTCTTTTTCCCTCCCGTGCCCTCCTGCTCTTCCTTCCTTCCTCCTTTCCCTCACTTACTTCCTCTGTTTCTATTTATCTGTGTTTTTTCTTTTCTCTTGTTCTTTCTTTTTTTTACTTTTATTTTATTTGATTCCTTTTCAGTTTTGTCTCTTCTTTCTCCTCTTTCTTCACTCCTTCTCAAACACTCTCCCTCATTTTCTTTCTCAATGGCTATCTCTTGATTCTCTTCAGAGATTAATTCCTGGGTAGAATGTTAATTTGAACTTTCATGGACAATGATTATACACATGTCACACAGAAAAACAAACACAAAACATTTGGTATTATGTTACAGGTTCTGAGTAACCTAACCCCTTTTCTGTCATCTTCCGTCCTCTCTCCAACTTGAAATTTGCAGGTACTGACAACATTCAGTTTAATTTATTAAGTAATATGCCTAGAGTTACATGGATTGAGTTGAGGCTTTCATTGCTACATATTAATCTGATTACTTTTAGATTTCTTTGGTTCAAAAATAGCATTTCATCTATGTCTGTTCAGCTTTCTTTGGATCAGCAGTAACCTTTCATCTTATGTCTGTTATTCAGTGTGGTTGGGTAGTAGGGAATATTTATTGATGGCCTATTGTGTATTCACTGGGTATTGTGGACTTGGAGAACATGCTAGAACTAAATGGGCCCCTGTGCTCACAAACTACCGAGAAGGATGGGTGGTTCTTTTTCCCTTAAAGTAAACAATTGTTCCATATTGAAATTAAAATATAAACTGATTCTCCTTGTTCTCAACAGAAATGGTTATCAAAAAGATAAACCTTAATGTATTTAAATATATGAAAAATGAGAAATTTATTTCAAGCCTTTAATTCAGAGACTTCAGTTAATACTTAGTTTTAATTTTGCCCTAGACTACATGAAAGGGATTGGTAAGTGAGCCCTTTTTTATAATTTACAGTTCCACTGCAGTGTCCCTTTTGACCTGATGACCTAACAGAGAAATGAGTGCTTTGTGCAAATAAGCATGTTTTCCCACAAGCTGCTTTGAGTTTTAATTCTAGATACCTATAGTATAAAGTATAGTTAGTGGATAGCAAATGACAACCAGTGATAGAAGATTATTTGGATTCTTTAACGTTGAAGTCTGGCTGGGAGGATGTGATGTTTGAGAGAGGCCTTTGAAGTATAGGTACTATTTTAGTAGTTGAGTTCCTTTGGTTTTTAGTTAGATGATTATTCTATTTCATTTCCCACCACCTTTCCCACCCATAAACATTAATGTTCTCTGTCATAAGTACCTTTCCCTATTATTTCACCAGATCAGTAGAGCAATTCATTTAACAAAATACGACAGACCATCTGGCAAGTTTCATGGCTGTATAGGGACTGCCCATCCCAACACTTGGATGTGTATCCTTGAGAGAAAATGTGGAAAAGAAGAGGAAAGGGAGGTTTTTCTGATAAACTTAATAAGACATTTCTAAGATTCTGTAACAATGAAACTCTTAAGTACATGAATAGAGAGGGATGAGAATGTAAAAGGTGGGCCAGCTCTGGCTTAGAGGCTGAACTTTCTGAGAGACACTATAGTGTGCTGATTATGATTATAGACGTGAGAGCTATACTGATTGGTTTCTAGTCCCAGCTCCCCTCTCTTAGTAGCTGAGGGATTGTAAGTAAATTCACTGAAACCTTGTCTCTTGATTTCTGCATCTGTGAAATGGAAGATCTTATTAGTATCTACCTCATCAGTTTTATTAATTGAATGAGTTAACCTATAAAGCCTTTAGAGTCCTAGCATGTAATAAATGCAAAATCTGTTAGCTGTTGTAACTTTTTTTTTTATTTTTAATATTATTTTATTCTTTACCTAGCTTGAAGTGGACTGTAAAGGGCCTCCATCCCTTCCTGCAGGGTTTGGGTCTAAAGTGTTTTATAAGTACTAGGGCCAAGTGGGATTTAATTCATAAGACCTCTATTGCCCATCCTTTTCTCAGACTAACTATGCACGTTCTCTTGCTCTTTTAAATGGACCATCTGTGATCTTGAACTTGTGTGTTTCTTCCTTTTGTGGTAAGATTTTTAAACCTCATCATTTATGGCTTCCTTTTTTCCCAAAGACTGTTGATTCCAAACATAGAAACATAGAAAACACTGGTTGTTTTCTATATCAGCGTTCTTAATTGCCACCTACCATTTGATACTCAAATAACATTCTTAATATTTTTATCCTTGTCATAGTTAGGTCTTTAAGTTTCTTTTTTTTTCTTGAGCAGCAATTGAATTCAATAGGTGCCAGTGGGAATTAGAAGAAAATCTCTAAGAATTTTTGTGTCATCTTAATAAGAGAGAGAATAGAAACAAAAAAACACCCAAGGCTTTCAAAATTATTCTCATGTAACTAAAAAACAAAACTGAATATAATTTGCAGAGTATTTTGGAACCTATCTCCTTTTAAATCTGCTTAAATACACAGATAGCTTTAATAATAGCTCTAGTTATAAGGCAGTGTCACTGGAAATCACAAGGTAAATAAATCTTGCTTGGGCAAGTCAATAACATCCCATCCTTTCAGGCTATTGCTTATGATTAGATGTTTGACTTTAAAATATTCTGAAATTTAATTTTTGGGTAGAAATTATTTGCACGTATCTCCTTTACTTGGGAATTTATTAACCTTGAAATTAACTTGCAGTCTCTTGAGGCAAGACCAAAAGTTTTTACTCTCTCAGATGTTAGTGGTGAAGAGAGGTAGTTAATGGTGAAGAGAGAGAGAGAAAGAAAGAGAGAGAGAGAGAGAGTGTGTGTGTGTGTGTGTGTGTCTGTAGATGATGGGGTAGGGAGAAGTTACAGTTAAATTGACAAAATATAAATCAATATGCCTGGCTTAGTGGAATTCATATGCATTATTCTATTAATGGAACGGTAAATAACATAGTGAATTAAATTGTTACATACTGCATTGGTCAGAATCCCAATAAAAGTTCTTATTCAGATGTGCTTGTTTTCCCTTAGCTTTCACTAAAGAATTTAGGGGAGGTTTTTTATAAGAAGTTTCTAAGAACATAAGGCTACCTGTATTCAATCCTTAACATATGTATATGGCTGAAAGCATTATGTTGTATTCTAAATGCATTTTTCTCATTTGGCATTATTAGGGAAAAATAATTTGTGAAAATGATGGAGAATTTAGCTGGAAGGGTAATATTTAAACAGATAGACTCTAAAAGTCAGCAAAAAAATTATAATAATAATAATAATACACAGTTATTTCTTTTCAAGTTTTTGAATTGCAGTTAACATACAGTGTAACATTATTTGCAGGTGTAGAGTCTAGTGATTCATCACTTACAGGCAATAATACCCAGTGCTTACTGGGTATTTACCCCAAAGATACAGATGTAGTGAAAAGAAGGGCCATCTGTACTCCAATGTTTATAGCAACAATGGCCATGGTCGCCAAACTGTGGAAATAACCAAGATGCCCTTCTATAGACGAATGGATAAGGAAGACGTGGTCCATATACACTATGGAGTATTATGCCTCCATCAGAAAGGATGAATACCCAACTTTTGTAGCAACATGGACGGGACTGGAAGAGATTATGCTGAGTGAAATAAGCCAAGCATAGAGAGTCAATTATCATATGGTTTCACTTATTTGTGGAGCATAACAAATAACACAGAGGACATGGGGAGATGGAGAGGAGAAGGGAGTTGAGGGAAATTGAAAGGGGAGGTGAACCATGAAAGACTATGGACTCTGAAAAACAACCTGAGGGGTTTTGAAGGGATGGGGGGGGTGGGAGGTTAGGGGAGCCAGGTGGTGGTATTAAGAAGAGCACGTATTGCATGGAGCACTGGGTGTGGTGCAAAAACAATGAATAGTGTTACGCTGAAAAGGAATAAAAAAAATAATACCCAGTGCTTATCACAAGTGCCCTCCTTAATAGCCTTCACCCATTTGGCCCATTCCCCTTCCCCCTCTTTCCAGTAGTGCTCAGTTTGTTTGTTCTCTAAAGAGTCTGTGTTCTGGTTTATCTCTCTTTTTCCTCCCCCCAGGTTCATGTTTTGTTTCTTTAATTCCACATATTTGTGAAGTCATATGGTATTTGTCTTTCTCTGACTTATTTCACTTAGCATAATACACTCTAGATCTGTCCATGTTGTTGCAACTGGTTAAGATTTAGTTTTAGATGGCTGAATAATATTCCATCATGTGTGTGTGAGTGTGTGTGTGTATACCACGTCTTTATCCATTCATCTGTCAATGCACATTTGGGCTCTTTCCATATTTTGGCAACTGTGGACATTGCTGCTATAAACATTGGAGTACATGTGCCCCTTTGAATCACTGGGTTGTATTCTTTGGCTAAATACCTAGTAGTGCAGTTGCTGGGTCATAGGGTATCTCTGTTTTTCACTTTTTGAGGAACCTCCATAGTGTTTTGAGGAGTGGTTGCACCCGTTTGCATCCCCATCATCAGTGTAAGAGGGTTACCCTTTCTCCACATCCTTGCCAACATCTTTTGTTTCCAGAATTGTTCATTTTAGCCATTCTGACAGGTGTGAGGTGATAGCTCTTTGCAGTTTTGATTTGTATTTCCCTGATAATGAGCATCTTTTCATGTGTCTTAGCCATCTTTAAGTCTTCTTTGGAAAAATGTCTGTTCATGTCCTCTGCCCATTTTTTAACTGGATTATTTGTTTTTTGAGTGTTGAGTTTGAGAAGTTCTTTATAAATTTTGAATACTAACCCTTCATCAGATACGTCATTTGCAGATATCTTCTCCCATTCCATAGACTGACTTTCCTTTTTTTTTGATGATTCCTTCACTGTGCAGAAGCTTTTTATCTTGATGAAGTCCTGTCGCAATAGTTCATTTTTGCTTTTGTTTCCCTTGCCTCAGGAGGCATATCTAGTAAGACGTCCCAAAGACGTTATTGCCTGTGTTCTCCTCTCGGATTTTGATGGTTTCCTATCACATTTAGGTCTTTCATTCATTTTGAATTTATTTTTGTGTATGGTATAGGAAAGTGGTCCAGTCTCATTCTTTTGCTGTTGCCAACCAGTTTTCCTAACATCATTTGTTGAAGAAACTGTCTTTTTTTTTTCATTGGATATTCTTTCCTGCCTTTTTTTTTAAGATTTTTATTTATTTATTTGACAGACAGAGATTACAAGTAGGCAGAGAGGCAGGCAGAGAGAGCGGAAGGGAAGCAGGCTCCCTGCTGAGCAGAAAGCCTGATGCGGGGCTCCACCCCAGGACCCCAGTATCATGACCTGAGCTGAAGGCAGAGGGTTTAACCCACTGAGCCACCCAGGCACCCCTCTTTCCTGCTTTGTTGAATATTAGTTGCCCATACAGTTCTGGGTTCCATTTCTGGGTTTTCTATTTTTCATTGGTCTGTGTGTCTATTTTTATGCCAGGACCATACTGTCTTAATCACTGCAGCTTTGTAATATAACTTGAAGTCCAGATTTGTGATGCCTTCAGCTTTGCTTTTCTTTTTTGAGATTGCTTTGACTCTTTGGGCTGAAAAATACATTTTAAATACAGATTAATGTATTTTATTGGATGAGGAAAAAACATGACTAGGAAATATCAAATTCTGTGAAGGTTCATAACCATTAGGTTTTTCAGTCAATTACAGTTACACTTAAGGGTAAGTAAACAAAAATCAATCAGCAATCAGACTTAGAGATAAGCAATTTTTTGGTGATCTCAGTCACTGAAAAGGACCTGTTTCACACAGTGTGACATGAAGAGCTGTAAGGATTCTTCTTAAAAAGAGAGAGAGCAAAGCAAGCCCACTTCACTTCTAGAGTTTATCTAATTTGACCCTTTCAGCCAGGGAGAAGGTTGAAAATTTAACACTGAAAATTCCCTCCTTTTTCTTATCCCAGAAGGCTAGCCTTAAGCAACATCCCACACTCCCTGCACATACCATTTTTGTTCTCTACTCTTTCATCTTTACTTCCAGTGTTATCACTGAGGACAAGTATAACTAGAGAAACCTGAATAAGATCAGGTTTTATTAATGTCAGTACTCTGGTTGTGGTATTATACTATAGTTTTGCAGATGTTACCTTTGGAGGAAACTGGATAAAAGATATAAGAAATCTGTTATTTCTTACAACTACATGCAGATCTGTAATTATTTCATTAAAACTTTTAATGAAGAAAAGGCCCACTTAAGAAGCGGGGGGGGGGGCATTTTCTCTGTTCAGCCAGAGATTTAGGCATCGTATATAAATTAATGAAATTTTACTTCTTGTGGGCCCTTCTTTTAAATTGCCAAATATCATGATCAACAGGTTAGGTATAAGTGTATAGTAGCATTAAAAACAATGGTGTATTAAGAAAAAGGAAATAGGAATTGTTTTTAAGAGTTGAAAGCTGGAAAGTCACATAAATCTATTTTTATGATTACTCTGGATACTGTGGATATTTGTTTGGAAAGATGTGGGAGTAGAAATGGAAAAGATGGTAATGAAATGCTCTGTCCACAAGAGAAGGAATAGTGGTATGGATGTGGGTAGTGACAGTATTGAGAAAAATATTCACTGTTGAATTATTTTGAGTTTGTTATTAGAGTTTCTGTTTCTAAATTTTTACCCTGAATTGCCCATCCACCCCCTGCTATATGACCTGCATTCTAATCTGCATGGAATGGAAGAGCAGTAAAAGGTAGAACAACCATAATTTTTTTCCTGAGGTAGGTTTGATCTCTTAGGCTGAATGTAATGGTAGGCTTTGTGGCCATGTGAAGTGAATAGTGTCACATCTGGAAAGGAAGCCCAGTATTTTACCTTAGCCAGACATTAACTTTTCTTTAGTTTCCTCATATATAACACAGGTAATAATACTTTCCTCCAAGAGTGATTATGAAAATTAAATAAGATGATGTGTGTTCAATGGCTAGCATTGTGTCATCTAAAATGCATTAAAATATTCATAAATGTTAGCTTGTTTTTTCTACTGCTCTAGTTTTTTGTTTGTTTGTTTAAGATTTTATTTGTTTATTTGACAGAGAGAGACACAGTGAGAGAGGGAACACAAGCAGGGGGAGTAGGAGAGGAAGAAACAGACTTCCCACTGAGCAGAGAGCCAGATGCTGGGCTCAATCCCAGGAATCTGGCTCATGACTTGAGCCAAAAGCAGACGCTTAACGACTGAGCCACCCAGGCACCCCTTCTGTTATAGTTTTTGTGAATGGGTTCTGGAGGTCACTGGGGCTCTGTGCCTGTCTTAATGCTGCCAGTGACTAGTGTTGGAGCATCAGCGTGATCATTTCACCTCTTTGTGCCTTAGTTTCTTCATTTATAAAATAAGATATTTGGGCTGTACCCATAATCTGTTCAGGCTCCGATAGCCCACAGTGTCTAGGGCCCACTCCTGTTCTGTCACCACCACTTGCTACGTGGACCAGAACTTCTTGCTCTGTTCTTCTGCTGTGCTCATATTTTTTGAGCTAAATATTCAATGGCAGAGACATTGGAAAAATCCTACAGATGATGTTTAAGGTACCTTTTAACCTAAGTACTGGAAGCATTCTTTATTTCTCTTTGTAAGCTCAAATCGTATCAAGTTTTATCTTTTATATTATATTTATTGGTTTAGACAAATGAGTGTATACCTAATAAAGTTCAGATTTAAATCCAGGAAAATTACCTTTGTCATAGCAGCATTCTCAAAGGCTTAGTCCTAAAGAATTACATGAGAGGAAGAAGCAAGCTGCAGTTAGAAAAAAGTCTGAACTTTTTATAAATGAAAAGCTTGCAGTGAATTCTCAAAAATACTTGATCTGAGTTATATTCGGAGTATGTAGTTGAAAATAGGAACTTATGGGTGGTATTTAAGTGTAGCTAAAAAAAGAGCATCAACTGTTGCCTAGAGTAGGTGAGTTCTCTCAGAGAGAAGGTCATGGAAACCTGGTAGCAACAGTATCTATGGAGGAAAAGGGCTTAGATGCTTATCCTGATATAAACAGGATAACTTTTAAAGAGAAAAGCTATGTTAGCAAGCTTTTTAAGAGAAAATCTCTAAAGGTTCTTATTTAAAGTATGGAATATTGCTTTTTTCAGTAAAATGAATCAAGCTGAGTTGTGATGAAAGGTTTGTGGGTGTTTCTGCTTCTGCTTTCCCCATGGAGATCTAGAAGCATGCTTGGCTTCCAGTCATGTGCTCGTCATGGACTGAATAATGATGCTGCCTTTTGTATGGTTTCTTGAATGAAACATGGTTGACTGTAATGAGGATAATACTTTGAAGGAGCTGAAAATCCACAAATCATGTTCATGCTTTAAAACAAAAATCTATCAAAAAGAATTCTGGTAGAACATTTTGGCAGACAGATGCTACTCAAAGAGTACAAAAAGATTTTTAACCAAAAAAAAAAAAAAAAGAAGAAGAAGAAAAAAGAAAGGAAAGAAGTTTGAGTAGGGGAGGTAGTAATCCTTAAGGGTATTTAATGGAATACTAATGATTCCCAGAGAGATTTTATTTTTAATTTGATCCTGAAGGAATGCTTTGGAATTTCATATTCAGATGTCTCTATGGAAGTTAGATTGTATGTTTAGAGATTTTTTAAAACATAACCAATCCATCAAGGTTGCTGCTCCTTTCACTCAAGTATGAACATGTGATATTAATATGAATGTCATGGTCACACTGAATTTAAAACATCCTCCTTTTGCTTATGATATACCACATGGGTATGTGTTCCTTAGGAGTGATGCGGTTTGTTTTTTTAACAGGCCTGCAATCCAGTGTAAATAAACTATCAGCAAATATGTATTCTAAACACAGTGTTTACCTATCCATTGAGGATATAAAGGAATAAATTTTAATTTAGCATTTTTAGCTATACGATAAAAATGTCATAAAGGAAAACAGTTTTTGTGGTTGTATTAATGGTTTTCTCATATAAAGGTCAGTTGTCTGAAAAAGAATCAGAAAATTGAAAAAACAAAGTTAAAATAACTCTGAACAGCCAGAATAAATGAATGTTACAGTGTCTGTGTAACAAAGCTTAAAATTTTACTCAGACCCTCACTTATGGCCTATTTTTAATAGTAACCACAATTTTTACCTCAAAATTTTTGGCCTGATCTCCTTTTTTGGTATATCCTAAGCAAAGGGCCATGCAGACAGAAGTGGTTACTAGTTTACAAGCAACTGCTTCAAATTCTGGGCTGGCTGGGCATCTGTCGCTCTGAACCAGCTCTTCACTGACAAACTAATAGTCACATTCAACTGAATTTTCTAAAAACAGACTTCATAAAACACAAGTATTTAGGTTGTTACCTAAATTTTTTAGTTGAAATTTAACTTAATTTTGTTATTTTTCCAGTTAGCCGTGAATTAGAAGGATGAAGTTGGAGGAAGTGCTGTTAGGTATATGGACATTAGCAAGAAGTGATTAGATAAGGAAGTGGAGAGAAAATGAAACCTTAAAAAGCACTGGATCTCCAAATGGAACAGCTGGAGTTGTTTTGACAGAGGACAGGCAAATCTATGTAGTCAAGTAGCTTCCAGAGTATGGCTCTATTATATACCACATCAGGAGTAATGGTTTTACTTAATGAGTCATCAGAAATGTTGCATTATGGTTATTCAGTTTAAGGAGACAGTGTGAAATAGATTTGGAAAGATTGCCAAAGAAACTATTTTATAAAGATTTTGGCATTTAAAGAAATCAGTTTATATCAGGAAATCTACTGTTGTAGAATAATTCATTTCTCTACTCATTTTTGAGCTCCATTCCCTGTCAATGTTGCATATTTTTGTTGTTGTTAATTTAAAGCTTTTTAAAATTTTAGTAGTTTTGACATTTACCCTTTCCTCAAATTTTTCGTAGATAACAATATAGTTTTTGTGCTCTAATGTTGCTTTCTTAGAAACACCAGGAAATGACATTTTCCCAGACTTTGCAAGTGTTTCCTGGATGATGTAGATACACAGACTTTCCTCTTGACCACTCTACATTCCTCCAGTTCTCCCTCATCATCTCAGCTATCTGTTGAAAATTCTGATACTTTCAGATAAATGAACTGCTTTGTTCAACACACTGCCATTGGAAGAAGACCATTAAGGGAAGTCAGTACTTAATTCTAGGCAAGTCATTTTACCATGTAGTTGCTTAATTCTAGAAGCAATCACAAGCAGTTATTCCTGAAGAATGCAACAATCATACATACATTGTTTTCCTCTTTTTCTTTTGTTTTCTTTCACTCATATAAATGTAAATCTATCTGTCTACCTAAAATATTACCTTGAAGGGTTGTTTGCACTTCAGGTTATTAGTCATGTTATAAGCTTAGCCAAAAAAAAAAAGGCATATTTGAAGAGTTACAGATTTTGAGAACATCTGAATTTTTATTAGATGATATGGCTCATTGCACGTGTATGACCTTCTCCCTGACCCTTTGTTTTTTGAGTATAGTTGGCACATGATGATACATTAGTTTCAAGTGTACAATTTAGTAATTTGACATTATGCAGTAATCTTATACATTATGCTGTGTTCACCACAGGTAATGCTACCATCTGACCCATTTCATTGATATTCCAGTATCCTTGACTGTGTTCTTATGCTCTACTTTTTGTTCCTGTGGCTTACTTACTACTCTCCGTTTCACTTATTTTGGACAGCCTTCACTGTCTGGCAGCCATCAGTTGGTTTTCTGTATTTATAGTTCTGATTCTGCTTTTTTTTTTATTTGCTCATTTTTTTAATCTTAATTCCAGTGTAGTTAACATACAGTGTTTGTTATATTAGTTTCAGCTGTACAATATATTGATTCAATAGTTCCGTATGTTACTCAGTGCTCATCAAGGTAAATGTATTCTTAATCCTCTTCAACTAACTCACCCATCCTCCCTCCTACCTTCCCTCTGGTAACTATGATTGTTCTCTGTAGTTTAAATCTGGTTTTCAATTTTTCTCTCCCCCCACTTTGTTCATTTGTTTTGTTTCTTAAATTCCACACATGAGTGAAATCATATGGTATTTGTCTTTCTTTTACTGGGTTATCTCACTTAGCATAGTACTTTCTAGGTCCATGATGTATCAGATGGCATGATCACATCATTTTTATGGCTGTGTAATATTCCAGTGTGTGTGTGTGTGTGTGTGTGACATTTTCCTTATCCTTTTTCCCTGACCCTATTCTTTTTTTAAAAATTTTTATTTAAATTCGATTTAGTTAACATAGTGTGTATTATGAATTTCAGGAGTAGAATTTAGTGATTCATCAGTTGCATGTGCCCTCCTTCATGCCATTCGTTACCCCATCAACCAATTACCCTAACCCCACACTCCCCTCCCCTCCAGCAACCTTCAGTTTGTTCCAAATAGTTAAGAGTCTCTTATGGTTTGCCTCCTTCTCTTATTTTATTTTAATTTTCCTTCCTTTCCCCTATGTTCATATGTTCTGTTTCTTAAATTCCACATATGAGTGAAATCATATGGTGTTTGTCTTTCTCTGATGATTTATTTCACTTAGCATAATATCGTCTGGTTCCATCCACGATGCTGCAACTGGAAAGATTTCTTTTTTGATGGCTGAGTAATATTCCATTGCTCATACACACACACACACACACACACACACACACACACACCCCACATCTTCTTTATCCATTCATCTGTCAATTCCCATTTGGGATCTTTCCATATTTTGGCAACTGTGGACGTTGCTACTATAAGCACTGGAGTGCATGTGCCCTTTTGAATCATTCTGTGTGTATCCTTTGGGTAAATACCTAATAGTGCAACTGCTGGGTCATAGGGTAGCTCTGTTTTTCACTTTTTGAGGAAGCTCCATAGTGCTCTAAGGAGTGGTTGCAACCATTTGCATTCCCACCAGCAGAAAGTGTTCTCCTTTCTCCATATCCTCACGAACCTCTGTCATTTCCTGAGTTGTTATTTTAACCATTCTGACAGGCGTGAGGTGATATCTCATTGCAGTTTTGATTTGTATTTCCCTGATAATGAATCTGTTGGCCATTTGTGTTTCTTCTTTGGAGAAATGCCTGTTCATGTTTTCTATTTCTTAACTGGATTTTTTGTTTGTTTGGGTTTTTTTTTTTTTTTTTTTTTTTTTTTTTTTTTTTTTTTTTTTTTTTTTTTTTTTTTTTTTTTTTTTTTTTTTTTTTTTTTTTTTTTTTTTTTTTTTTTTTTTTTTTTTTTTTTTTTTTTTTTTTTGGTTGTTGAGTTTGATAAGTTCTTTGCATATATTGGATACTAGCCTTTTATCTGATATGTCATTCTCTAGGTTGTGTTTTAGTTTTGTTGATTGTTTCTTTCTTTGCTGTGTAAAAGCTTTTTATCCTGATGAAATCCCAATAGTTCATTTTTGCTTTTGTTTTCCCTGACCCTGTTCTTAAGGGCAGAGACTGTGTCTTATTGGTCACAGTATCTTTATATCACATGTAATTCCAGGACAAATCAGATAGTCAACAAATACTTGTGAAAGAAATTACTGCAATTTTATGTAAAACTGTGGAGTGATTTCTGCCTGTGGATTGGCTTTGTGAGCATTATGTGAACAACTTGACACTGTATGCAGAAATGTGAATGTGTTTTAGTGTATAGATAATTCCATCTTTTTTTTTTTTTTGAGAGAGAGAGAGAGAGAGAGCAAGCGAGCATGCAAGGGGATCCATGTAGTTTTAATCATATTGTCAGAGGGATCTTTGGTCCCCCAAATACTGAGAGCCTATAGACATATGACCCTCCTAGAGTAGAGACTTGTGCCTTGTTGTTTTGATTTAAATAAACACACAGAATACTTAGAAGAAAGAGGTTTTTTTTTCCCCAAAGCATATTGTTCATTACTGAGATCCTGCTATGGACCAATATTTGCTGGATTCTGGGGTGCAGCCCTTAAATAACACAGATACAGGTTGTGCCATCATGGAACTCAGAATTTGGTAGGGTAAACAAATATTGTACCCATGATTATACAGAGTATGAAATGCTTTACTCAAAATCATACACTAATTGTGGTTAGGTATAAAAGGCATGCTTAATAGATTTGCCATATATTGCAAAAGTAAAAAATTAAATTAAGATGGAATTTGAAAGGATTCATGAGCTTCTCCTTTGGTAAAGACTGTGCTTTATTGTGCTATATTGGGGAAAGCAAAGATGAGTGAGACATGCATCTTTACCCTAAAGGAATTTTTAACATAGTGATTTGCAGCTCTGGCTACACATTAAAATCATTTGAGGTGAGAGGAGAAATAATAGGCAACCTAACGTATTCTCACTTAGAGGGAAACTATTAGAATGGTATAGACTCTTCGAAGTAAGGTCTTGAACTTTCTTATAAAACTAAACATACACTTACCCTATGATCCAGCAGTTAAGTGAAAACCTATGTCACAAAAACAATTGTAGCAACCTTATTCATAATAACCCCAAACTAGTAACAACCCAGATGTCTTTTAACAGGTGAATGGATGAAATGTGGTATACAGTGTGGTATTCAGTAAAAAGGAATGGCCTATCAGTTCACACATCACGAATGAAAGAAGTTTTATAAACATATGTATGCAGTGCATGGTTATATATGAATGTCTGCTATAAGCAAAACTGATCTATGATGGCTAAAAAAAAGAAAAATCTAGGATTGTGAGGGTCAGAATATCCTAGGAATGGGCGTTGAGGAACTTTCTGTGGTAATGCTAATATTGGAAAAAATGTTGAGGAAAATGTCACATATAGAGCTGTAAACACAATGTTGATGTCTTTTCCCAGCTCTCTTCCCTGTCATCAATTTCAAATATCTTGGCCCATATGAAATTTTTAAAAAAGATTTATTTATTTGACGGACAGAGATCACAAGTAGTTGGAGAGGCAGGCAGAGAGAGAGAGGAGGAAGCAAGCTCCCCGCCGAGCAGAGAGCCTGATGCGGGGCTTGATCCCAGGACCCCAAGACCATGACCTGAGCTGAAGGGAGAGGCTTAACCCACTGAGCCACCCAGACGCCCTCCATATGCATTTTTATATATATATTTTTTAAGATTTTATTTATTTATTTGACAGACAGAGATCACAAGTAGTCAAGAGAGGCAGGCAGGGAGAGAGAGGAGGAAGCAGACTCTCTGCGGAGCAAAGAGCCCGATGTGGGGCTCAATCCCAGGATCCTGGGATCATGACCTGAGCTGAAAGCAGAGGCTTTAACCCACTGAGCCACCCAGGCGCTCCTCCATATGCATTTTTAAAAGCCCCTCAGATGTTTCTGATATCCACTGAAATATGAAGAATTACTAAGTAGGATAAAGTCCAAAGAAAACATTAGTTTTCTGTTGCTTTTGTAACAAGTTACCATAAATTCAGCAGTTTAAAACAACACAGATTGATTCATACTGTTTTGTATGTCACAGGTTTGGGTAGACCTAAATTTTTCTGCTCCAGGTCTCACAAAACCAAAGTCAAGGTATAGACAGGCTTACCTCTCATTCTGAAAGCTCTGAGGGTGAATCCATTTCCAACCTCATTCAGGCTGTTGGCAGAAATCCGTTCCATGTGGTTGTAACACTAAGGTCCTCATTTCCTTGTGTGGCTAGTGGTCATTCTCATCTTTTAGAAGCCAGCCACATTCCTTGGCTTCTGGTCCCCTTTCTCCATCTTTATACCCAGCACTGATGGCTCAAATCTCACTCCTCAAATCCCTTTGACCTCCCTTCTGCTTCATCTCTCCTCTGCCCCTTTTTTTGGGGGTGGCGGGGCACATCTCCTGAGTGACTCTTCTGCCTTCCTCTTATGTTTTGGAGGGCTCATAGAATTAAATTGGGCCCACCCAGATAATCCAGAATAATCTTCCTGCGTTAAGGTCAGTTGATTAATAACTTCAATTCTGTCTGCAGTTTTTTTCCCAGTAGCACCTGGGAATGAGAATTTTGGGGAGGGGAGGCAAGCATGTTTAGAATTCTGCCTACAGTGGGGCACCTGTATGGCTCAGTGGGTTGAGCCTCTGCCTTTGGCTCAGGTCATGGTCTCAGGGTTCTGGGATCGAGTTCTGCATCAGGCTCTCTGCTCGGCGGGGAGCCTGCTTCCTCCTCTCTCTCTGCCTGCCTCTCTGCCCATTTGTAATCTCTCTGTCAAGTAAATAATAAATTTTAAAAATCTTAAAAAGAAAAAAATCCTACCTACAGTATAAAATTACCTATAAAATGTTGTGGGCTTTCAGAATAAAGAAATGACTTCCAACTAGGGAGCATTGAGAAACCTCCTTTTAGGAAGTAGAATTTAGTTGTCATTTAAATGGTGGTTCTTATGGATTCTATGGAACTAGAATAGGAGAGAGAACTCTGGGTGGGGTAATAGTTTTAGTGCAGTGTGGGGAAAGGGTGACAGTGTGTGATGCACTTACAAACAGCCCTTATCCCATGAAAGCATTCCATGTGTATTGGTTATTTACACTGAGCTATTTGAACCACTATAGCATAAAATAAGATTTTTTTATATTAAAGTAGAATAGGACGAATGTCAAAAAGTTACACATCTAATGGGTAGAAGTATCATTTTTTAAAAGGACTGGGCAATTTTGTAATGTGACTTTTGTGTCAACGTTTCTTCAGGTGTTAGAACCCAGTAGAATTATGTATGAAAGTTTAAAAAGTTACTTACATATTTCTAAATTTTTCAGAACTCCAAATCTACTGATGAAAATCTAGAGATTGTGGCCTTCCATAAAAGTATACCACTCTTCCTTTATATTTCCCCAGAATACTTAACTCTTGACCATTTTTAGTAGACTTTATCCTGCTATAGGTGGATGATAAAACACGAGTATAATCGTAGCTTCTGTGTAGAGAGGCTGTGGCTGTGTGGCATCTATCTAAAAACTATAGCATTATTCACTGATTTTTTATAGTAATTTCATATAAAGGGAAAATCCTTTTGATAAGCACTAAGTTCTTTGTACCAGTTATCTTCTTTTTATCTAATTTATTTATAAGCATTCATTTATTAATTCATTTATTTGTAGAGGGGGGTGAGGGGCAGAGGGAGAGAGAGAGAAAGAATCATAAGCTGACTTCATTCCCAACATGGAGCCCGACTAGGGGCTCAATCTCACAACCCTGAGATCATGACCTGAGCTGAAATCAAGAGTTGGACACTTCAACTGGCCCACCCAGGTGCCTCTATTTATGTTTTTTTAAAAAGATTGTATATACATTTTTATTTTGAAACTTCGAGTACTTCCTGCCAACCTTTTAAAAATACAAAGAATATAACTGCCTATAGTCATTTTTATTCAGCCTTCTAAAGGGTGTGTACATAAAAGCTAGAATGATAGGACCAGCACAGCTAGCTCTGTGAACTTCTGGTGCATACTAAGCATTCTGGAATCTCTCCAGACTTTTCTTCCTAGCTCTTTCCACTGTCTGCCTTCTTTCCTTCTCTTCCTAGCCTCCACCCAAACCTAATATGGTGGTCTTGATAACTGGAGTCCTGTCCTTTAGCATTCTTCTTCTGTGTCTTTGAGAGGAGAAATGCCTTTTGAGAGGAGAAATGCCTTTTTCTTGGAGTTGCTTTCTGCATTCTGAGTAAATAGTACATTAGTGATTCATATGGTAGTTTATTTAGCTATTTAGCACGTGCTTTCTTCATCTTGTTGCAGTCTTTTTATTGCCACCATCCTGCCAGGATCTCTGCTGGTGTTTTGATGAAAACTTCATGCTTTCATATTCAGAATTACTGGGAACTCTCCTCATTTCATCTTTTTTCATTCATTTTCCCACTTTTATATGTTAAGATATATATTCCAATAGCTCTAAGGGATTGCAGTTTCTTTCACTTATTTCTTCATATTTCCATAATGCTACTGACTTTGAGAATCTAGTTTTTTGCCTGTCTACTACATTAGTTACATTTTTTTAAATAGGAAAAAATGAATTAAAGATACCTGAAAACTAAACCTTTAGAAACTCTCTTAGGTAACTTATTCAAGTTATTGTGTTCTTACATTTTCCTTGTTTATAATACTTTTAATTAAGCTCACTGTAAGGATTTTCCCAGTGCTGTTAACCTCCAGTAAATGGTGTCAGTACTTTGCAGGTACCTACATATATTTTTATGAAAAGGCCGAACTCTGATTTATGATATGTTTTACATTATTATTATTACTAAGGAATGGAGAATTATTTGGCAGTATTTGCATTTGAGAAGCCTTGTTTAACATTAAAAAATCAGTGTGTTTCTAAACTTCACATTATTTTGTATGAGCAGAGGAGGCCATAAGCTAGCAATTCTGAAACCATTACTAGGATTAAACAAATAAATGAATAAACTATAGATGATAAGAGCCAGGTTTCTCTCTATGAGGACAAAGACATTACAAATTAGGGAAAGGGAAAAGGGAAAAAGACATTACAAATTAGGGAAAGGGAAAAGTTAAACCCTTTGGTGTTAGATTAGAATTGAAGTTACTTGTATAAATTTATAATTTATACAATTATATAATTTACACACCCAGCTACAGAAATGTAGCTGGGTGTGTATGTGCTGGGTTAGTATGCATACAGGTATTTCCTAGTTCTGCCTGCTGAGAGGATCTAGAAGCAGTGACCTTCCTGGCATCCAGACCTTGGTTTCTAGGTATTAGTCACCAATAAAAGCGAACCAGGGCTCCTTGGAGAAGTGTTTGGTTCTTGACCTGGGACAGGGAAAATACAAGGGGAGCCTAGAATATCTTGGGATGGAGAAAGTTAAGGAAGTGCTCAGCAGAGGAGGGGGGCATACTAAAAGAATAACTGGGCCAACCTGGAGAGACTCCCAAGGTCAAAGCTAGAATAATTTGAACAAGGAATAGTATTATATTCAACCCCATATAACAAAATAAATATCCATTGAAAAAATGCCTAACCTCAGTGTAAACATGAGAAAACATCAAGCATACTCAAACTGAGTACTATTCCATAGAACAGCCCGTTCTCTTCAGAAGTGTCAAGGTCATGAAAGATTGAACTATCACAGATTAGAGGAGACAAAGAAAACACAACTACCAAGTGGATCATAGGATCCTGGATAGTGTCCTGGAGTAGAAAAAAAGACAGTAATGGAAAAACCAGTGAAATTCAAATAAGGTCTATAGTTTAGTTAATAATGCCATACCATGGTTAATGTCCTGGTTTTGGTCATTGTAGTATAGTTTTATAAGTTAACATTATGAGAAGGCTGGGTGAAGGGTATATAGGAACTCTCTATACTATTTGTACAACTTTTTTTAAGTCTAGAATTATTTCAAAAGAAGAAAAGATGATGGGTACATAAATGTACAAAGTTGTGTGTACAAGGACATTAGTTGTAGCATTGTTCACAAAAGCAAGAAATTAAAAATAATGCAGATGTCCATTGATAAGGGATTAAGTAAATTATGTTATACTCATATAATTAATATAGCTATTAAAAAGGCATTATGTGTACTGACTTCATGCTGAAGGGTTGAGAGTATACAGTTTCATTCAGGCTGCATGGATTTTCATCCCCTCGTCAGTACCTAAAACTGATTCTGTGACATTGGCCAGATTATTTCTCTTCTCTCAGTTCACCAGTTTCTTCATCAGTAAATTGGAAATAATAATAGTATGTACATATGTACATGGACTGGCTATGAAGAATAAATGTGAAAATCCATGCAAAGCTTATGCTAATAATATTTAGTACAAATAAATGGAGGGGGAAAGACCAAAATAACATTAAGTAGCGAATGATGCCATTTCTGTTAAAAAAAAAAAAAATTGTAGAGCACCTGAGTGGTTCAGTGGGTAAGCGCCTGACTTTTTTTTTTAATTACAGCCCAGGTCATGGTCTTGAGGTCATGTGTTGAGCCCTATGTCAGACTCTGCACTTAGTACCAAGTCTGCTTGAGATTATGCCTCTCCCTCTGCCCCTCCCCCTTGGTCATACACTCTCTATCTCTCTAAATAAGTAAATAAAATCTTTAAAGAAAAAATAAAGTCTATTAAAAAATATGTATGAATCTTAAAGATCAGATACTAATATGTTAATGGTGGTGGTGTTAGAGGAGGTTGGCAGATTAGGGAACTTGCACTTTCTAAGTTAAATTTCAAAAATGTATTTTCCATAAAGTATATAATTAGGCAAGTGTAGAAGCCTACTTCAATAATTATTAAATAAAAATTATTAAATAGAAATAATTATTAATAGAAATGAGAACTCTACGGCTAATGGAATTGATTAGTCATTCTAGAAGAGTCTTCAAGATCATATGACTTATGTTCTCTTATAGTGGAAAGTAGAAGAGGTTTGGCTCTGCTCTTGGCCATGCAAAGCTAGTCAGTATCAAATACTGTGCAACATGGTTCTCGACTTGGAGAATGAGGAACTTAATGGCTCTAGCTGATTACTCAAAGCTGTGGAAGGTTATTGTGAGGATGAATGTGACAAGCTTTTTGTCTTCATGGGATCTAACCCAGAAGGCCTAAATTATAGAGGTTAGCCAGAAATAAGTAGTTTTGGTAATTTTTATTAGAATGTTTAAACTTTGGAGAAGAGCACCAAAATGATATAATCTCTAGGCTTATGGTTTTTTTTTTTTAAGATTTCATTTATTCATTTGACAGAGAGAGAGAGATCACAAGTAGGCAGAGAGGCAGGCAGAGAGAGAAGGGGAAGCAGGCTCCCTGATGAGCAGAGAGCCTGATGCAGGGCTCCATCCCAGGACCCTGAGATCGTGACCTGAGCTGAAGGCAAAGGCTAAATCACTGAGCCACCCAGGAACCCCTAGGCTTATGTTAAAAATAGGATAGATATCCATTGCTTTTTGATCCTTAGGTAGTGGTGACCCATCTGAGTTACAGTGTAAGCCAGAATTCACTGATATGATAACAAAAGACGTTTGTATTTGTCTACAGCATAGATAGAATCTACATGTGCAGATACCTATAAATACACATTTTTGAAGAATATCCTTAATTCATATTTTGGATATGATATCAACTTGTTTGTGTTTCTTGTTGCGTTTTTAAATTTAATTTAATTTCTTTTTCTTCATACTTGCTTCAGTACCTGTCATGTTCTAAAGTTCTTTATAGTCCTAGGGCTCTGTGCTTGACTACTCTGAACTGTACAGGTCTATGAGGTAGATTTAGATATATCTCTCTTTGTAGTTTTAGACTATACTGGGTTTCTAAAAAGATCACAGGGTGGAACTGGATGAAATCTTAAAAATAAGTATATTCCAGAGATTTAGGAGGACTATTTCTAGAAATTGGAATAAAAGATAACATGCTCTTCTGTTCTTTTGCATTTGTAATTCCTTTTTAATATCTTCCCTATAATAGGCCTCTCAAATTTGAATCGCTAAAGCTTTCCAAAGAAAAAAAAGCAAAAATGTTGAAAGCATATTTTCCTCATTTGATTCTTCGTAATATTTTTACACTCTTTCCTCCTGGTTTCGTTAAACATTTTTGTTCAAATATACAATATTGGTTGACCTGCTATTTTAAAATCATTTAGATTTCATTTATGTTTTACTTTTCCTTCAGGATTCCACCTGTTTTTTTCTTCTCTTTGCAACAGTCACTGTTCATCCATGGTAACTGGATGGCAGAGAATTTTTCTTTTACGATAAAATTAGATGCAGTGCATCGAAGCCCATATATTATATTGCAGTCTCTGAGGAGCTTAATGTAGATAAGAGAGGGCATCCCCAAATGCAGTGTGCTTGTAGATAAGGTACTGGTAGATCATCTTAGCTCAAGATTGGGTTTTACAATATTACATTTTATTTTTTTTTAAAGATTTATTTATTTATTTATTTATTTATTTATTTGACAGAGATCACAAGTAGGCAGAGAGGCAGGCAGAGAGAGAGGAAGGAAAGCAGGCTCCCCGCTGAGCAGAGAGCCCTATGCGGCTGGATCCTAGGACCCTGGGATCAGGACCTGAGCTGAAGGCAGAGGCTTTAACCCACTGAGCCA
This sequence comes from Mellivora capensis, assembly GCA_004024625.1. Lineage (NCBI taxonomy): Eukaryota > Metazoa > Chordata > Mammalia > Carnivora > Mustelidae > Mellivora > Mellivora capensis. The sequence goes on along the minus strand of PISX010012495.1, from coordinate 34,264 downwards.
CCCAGGAGCCCCTACAATATTACATTTTAAAGGTACTGGTGTATATAGCTAGTAGTGTAAAGTCTGTACATGAATAGCACAGCTGGAATGTCAGTAAGAATTTTTACTTTCTCCTAAATACTTTGGTTTCTTAAATTCTAGAATTTTCATATGAGATAAAATTGGCTAGCTGTAGTGGGCACAGCTCATGTGAGCCAGTGCTATGAAGGTGGGATCATGAGAATAACAAGTCTAGGGAAAGAGCAAATGGACTTTTGGAGTCACATCATCTTGAGTGTAGTTCTGTCTCTGCCACTTACTGGCTTGGTGACATTGGGCAAATTATTGAAGTTTTCTGAGGAACCTTTCTATAACTGTGAAGTGGAGATAATATTAAATCCCCTTAAACAGTTGTTATAAGGATTAAATTAGATCATGTGTATTAGAACGTTCAGCACATCCTCTGGCTCATAACTAGTACCTTTCTATCCTACCCCACTTGTTTTAATCTACCTCTTGCCCAGTGCTTTGTTTTCCAATATTTAAAAAACAGACAACAGAAAATATCACTTAAGTCAAATTTTAAAAATAAGAAAATTTTTTTCTAAAATATATTGCTTAAGTCCCTTTCATATATTTGGGCCTGAAAATTCTTTTAAGTTTTCTTTCTTCTTTTAATTCTTTCATTCATTGTTAGTCAGTGAGTGTGCTAGAACATCTCTCTGGAAGACAAGATAAACCCTTAGGAAGGCACCCAAGCTCACACTCAGCAGAATATTCGAAGACAAAGCCCTGAAGCAGATATACTGAACCTTGGGGGAACTAGAAGGTGTGGGAGGGTTAAGGTTGGCTCCACCAAGGAGGTTGAAGCAATGTTTAAGCAAAATTAGGAGGAATAGGAGACAAAGTGGCAGGAGTAGAGGGAATAATTTATTCATTTGGATCTGGGGATGAGTGAGAGAGAGGATTTCTGGATGCCAGTGGTGCCATTTCACTAAGATTACAAATACATGGGCAATTTTATTAGAGCTGGAGGTGGTTGTAAAAGGTTACCTACTCTGATGTCCCTGAAATTTTAGATGAGGGAACTGAGGAACTATTAAAGGTAGGCTCAAAGAGGAATTAAGATTTTTTTCAAGCTCACTCAGACTGCTTTCCCTGCTTTATTAGGAGTGTAGTAATTTGATTACTCAGAGTCCCTAAAGAATGGGACCTAAGGTATGATGTGTTTTACTTGAGAATTTTACACATGAAACACCAAGGCATTTCTGTCTTTGTAGCAAGAGAAGGTCACTGCAAACTGTCAGAATTGAGGAGGAGGAGTGAAGTGGAAAAGAAAAAGGGTAGAGCTGAGGTCAGATTCTGAGGAGTGAGTAGGTTGCCAGCACCCATTGCTAGTAAAAGCAGCGTAGGAGGGATCTGGGGTGAGTTAACACAGCAGGAGCTGTCAGCCTGGAGCCGGGGTCAGTGTCTGGTTCAGCAGGCCAGTTGGAGATCAGAGCTGGGGACAACAGACAAGGAAGCAAGGCCATGTTACGTGAATATGGAGTTGATGCTGAAAAGTAGCTTGGGGAGCCTCTGTAGAGGTGGCCTGAGGACCTCTCCCACAGACCGGGCTAACATCTTGCAGTTTTGTTTCTCTGATCTTTTTCATAAAATAGAAAGTTACCAAGAAGTCTCCTAGCCCAGATTTGATGTTACATTATTTGTGGTATCTTGAAAATTTCTTTTTGGATAGAACCCATGTTCTAAAAATAGTGTCTGCCTTTGGCTCAGGTCCTGGGATGGAGCCTTATATTTCCCCTATCCCTCTGTCCCTCCTCCTGCTTGTGTTTGCTCTCGTTCTTTCTCTCTCTGTCAAGTAAATGAAATCTGTAAAAAAAATAAAAATAAAAATAGGAGTGCCTGGGTGGCTCAGTGGGTTAAAGCCTCTGCCTTCGGCTCAGGTGATGATCCCAGGGTACTGGGATCTAGTCCCACATTGGGCTCTCTACTCAGCAGGAGCCTGCTTCCCCCTCTCTCTCTGCCTGTCTCTCTGCCTACTTGTGATCTCTGTCAAATAAATAAATAAAATTTTAAAAAATAAAATAAAAGCTGCTAATAGTGTTAACTTCATCTAGTCTTATAGAATTAAAAAATAATTTGTTTTTTTTTTGCTATTAAAAGATAGGATAGGGACGCCTGGGTGGCTCAGTTGGTTAAGCAGCTGCCTTCAGCTCGGGTCATGATCCCAGCATCCTGGGATCGAGTCCCACATCGGGCTCCTTGCTCAGCAGGAAGCCTGCTTCTCCCTCTGCCTCTGCCTGCCACTCTGTCTGCCTGTGCTTGCTCTCTCGCTCGCTCTCTCTGACAAATAAATAAATTTAAAAAAAATTTTTAAAAATCTTAAAAAAAAAGATAGGATAGGTTAGAAATCTGTGACTGTGTTTATTAATAAGTAAAAAGTAGACAGTATTTATAAAATGATCCTTTTATCTGTAACTACTAGACACATGAAAAATGGAAGTTTAAAAAATAAATTTTGGAGTACATAATCCTGTTCTTCATTTCCAACCCTATAATAAAACAGATGTTTTAGGAAATTTTATGGTTCACCATGGAGTTCAAACAAATGTATTTATATTTGATGTTTTCCAGGTTTGCCCAGCCCTCTGTTTCTTTAAATACTGATGGTATTTCAGCAGCGAGCCTGTAACTAATAATTAAGCATAGGAACACCCATTTTTTCCCTTATATATCCTAGTCTTTCTTGCACAAAGATTTGTTTATTGCCTAAAGTCTATTTCTGCTGGGAGAATCATATGTTTCCTTGTTACTGATTATAGCTGAGTATAGTTTTCAATCTAAATGAGTTTTTCAATTGCTTAATATTTTCTTTTTTAAGGATATTTATCAATAGATTCTTACCCACTTGAATTTTTCCTGCTTTTCCATATATGCTTTCCAAAATTATTTTTTCACATTGAACTTAGTTATTAACTAAATCACTAAGTGAAAGTCAGCCTCTTGTCCAAATTCTTATGCGCAATCTGTGACACCTAGGTGCCAGAGATTCTTCTTAAAAGGAAAAGAAAAATCATTCTTTTTTCCTGTTTTTGTCTTATAAATATATTAAGACAATTTTAGAAAAAAATGACTAGAATTTCTTATAGAACACTTTTTTTTGAGAGGTGGTTAGAAAGCTTACCTTTGTCTGCTTTTTAGCAATCCAAGAAGACCACTTCTGGAACATGATCAGTTCATTAAAGGCATAATCAGCCCTTCCACCTGTTTGATGTTTATATCTCTTTCATTCAGCCATTGTTCTGATAACTAGTATGAATCTTCATTTTGATGCTGAGAGTCAGGTGCCAATTTGGCATTCAGACTTACTCGTGTTATGGTTTAACCTGTGATGGAATTGAGATATCCAGTAATGAGTAGAGTTTTCAAAATTTAATGTGCAGTATGCATGGTAGACCCCTTTTTAGTAGGATGATTACTGTGTGGATTCACATGTACCACCTGGTGGATTGTGTTCCTGGAAAAAAAAACGGCTACATATAGTAAAACATATTGGTACTGACCACATGGATGTTACTTAGTCATAGGTCATTAGGGTTAGAAGTCACTCCTGACATGATTCTGATGAACCCTCTCTGTTCACAAATGGGTTTCAGGGAGATAGTGACTTACTCAAGCTCCTACTCAGTAAGGTTAGGCAAAGACAGAATAGAGAGGAGTAAAGCTAGCTAATTCTCTTTCTTACTGTCATGGTTTTCCTACCTGCCAGGATGCCCTCTTGAATTTGAAATGACATGCAAAACTGATTACTGGCAAGTCATGATAATAGTCTGTGATACAGATGCTAAGGTCTGGAATTAACACTTAGTTCTGTTTTTTTGCCAGTGACCCATGTCAGGGATTCAGATTTCCTGATTTACACTGCATTGTTCTTCTCCCATTCTCACGTGGAAGAACTTTTAAAATCAAGCAAAGATAGCGTAACAGAACAGAATTCCTGGGTTCAAATGATAGTTCTGTCATTTTCTAACAGTGAGCCCTAATTTTCTTTTTTCTCTTCTTTTCTTTTCCTTTCTTTTCTTGTCTTTTCTTTTCTTTTCTTTTTTTAGAGATTTTATTTATTTGTCAGAGCGAGAGCACAAGCAGTGGGAGTGTAAGGCAGAAGGAGAAGCAGACTCCCCACTGAGCAGGGAGCCCGATGCGGGACTTGATCCCAGATGCTGAAGGCAGATGCTTAACTGACTGAGCCACCCAGGCATCCCACATAATTTTGTCATTTGTGAACTAATGAACAGTTTCTTAGCTGTAGCTATGTTAGCATCATCTGGGAGAATTATAAAGAAAACACAAAGCAAACAAAATAGTGCCAGCCTTTACCCTGAGAAAGCTTTGATTTTAAGTGATCCTGGATGGGAGTAGTATTGTTTTTAAAGCTCTTCAGGTGAATCTAATGGACAGCTAAGCCATCAGACCTGATAACTTTGAAGATCCTTTTAAGTTCTAATATTCTGCGATTCTTAGATTTTTTTAAATGTCATCTAGTCCAACTCCTCACTCAGCATAGTCATCCCTTAGTAGTTGAAAAGTGGCATCTTATTTTTGTGTTAACATGTTGAAAAAATGCTCATTACTATCAGAAATCTTAAATTCTTAAAACTTTTTTTTTCTGATAAGCAGCCAGATTTTCCTTTGGAGAAACAGATAATAACTCTAATTCCTTATTTATTGGATGACTTTTCTAATATTTGAAGATTATTCTTATGATTCTGCAAAGTTACCTCTTAAAGCAGAATGCTCCCAACTTTCCATCTCTGTTGATAGTGACAATTTGTCTATATCCTAACATCCTGCTTGTCTTGCTCTGGGGATAACCTGGGTGGCTATCATCTCTGTGATGTGTGTTTCCTAAAAGTGAACACAACCACTTGATGAGCACAGGAGGGAGACTAAGGGGTTTTGTTGATTTTTATCCTCTGAAATTCTTATTGAGCATAGGGTTAATGAAAGTCCCTAGTTTCGGTAAATAATTATTTATTTATTTAGTTTCAGTAAAAAAATTATTTATTTTCAGTAAATAATTATTATTTATTCAATAAATAATTATTTACTGGTTTACAGATATATTCATTAATAAATACCATGGATTATATAATCCCCAGCATTTTTGAATTCTTACATACCAGGCATGGTTCTAGTGTTTAAATATATTAATACATTTGATTCTTGGCGTAACTCTATCAGGTAGATACCAATATTATCTTCATTTTATAGATAAAAAGAAGAAAAAAGGCAAGGAGCATGACAAATGAGTATCTTGCCTCTGATTTCACAGTGTTAAAATATGAATAATATAAGGCATCTTCCTGTAGAACCTGTAATCCTTTAGCCTTTCAGTAGAGGTCTCCTCATCTGTAATGTAAGAATCTTGATTTCTAAGTACCTTGACAACTCCAAGTTCTTATGCTTCTGTGTAAATTAACAATATTGATACTAATTGATACTAATCAATTTAACATAGTATATAAAAAGAAAACAATCTTCAGCTCCTTAGGCCTATTTCTAAAGCCAAGAGTTTTTCATTTATTTTATTATAAATCACAGACACATTGCCTAAATTTGCACAAGAACTTAATCTTTTTATTTTATAGTAATACAGACATGCATACACATGTAAAATAAAGGAATTTAAATTCTGTTCATTCATCCCTCATCTAAAAGTCTAAAGAGATTCTGACCTGAATCTTGTTGTATTTCATAGGATTCTAGAACTCTGGCGTTTAAAGCATTGTGACTCATGATATGAATTATCCTTAGTTTGTAATTGTAGAAGTTGGAAGTTAAAGAAGTTATATGGAAGGCATAAGGTTTATGCTTATACCTAAATAGGCAAACTAAATTATAGGAGATGTGTTCACATTTGTTATAATTACATGCTGTTTTAAGAAACTTCAAGCACTTCAGAAGCTACTTAACATAAAAACAATTTATATGCTAATTATGTTATTTTTATTTATTCTTTAAAGTAGATTTTTAATGAATTCTGCTACATAATCTTTGTTCAATTTTCCAAATAAATTTTCTAAAACATAGTTTTATTATTCAAATGAGTATTTTTTCAATTAATGCAAACAAAGTTTCTGACTAACTCATTGAAAAAATCATTTAAAGAACCCTGTTGATATCCAAAAATGCTTTGTGTTCTCACAGTTTCACCAGCCTGAGAAATTTCTGTTGATTCTTTTTATGAATATTGTTTCTTAGTCCTCGTCTGATTCATTCTGAAAGCCCAGTCTTTCTATGTAAGGCTTATATCTCAAGGTTGCCAGTAAAAACCATGCTCCTGGGGAATAGAAACATTTCAGAGAAAAATTCACCTTGTAGAGCTTACTTTTCATCTGATTATTTTAGCAGATACTTTTTGTTTAAGATTTTATTTATTTATTTGACAGAGAGAGAGATCACAAGCAGGGAGAGAGGGAGAGGGAGAAGCACGCTCCTTGCTGAGCAGGGAGCCCAATGAGGGACTGTATCCCAGGACGATGGGATCATGACCTGAGCTGAAGGCAGTTGCTTAACCGACAGAGCCACCCAGGCAACCCTAGCAGAAGTGTTTGTATGGCTGGTAACAGAGCATAAAGTATAAAAGTTGCAAATAAAACATTTCTGTTCAGTGTGACTCTTAACCTGCGGGGTAGTATGTCTGCTTGTGCTCATTTGCAGTCCATGTCCCGGCTCAACAGATTTTTCTGAACTAGTATTGTGAGCATCTTAGTCATCAGCTGGATTGTTTATGCTAAGGTCTTGGTGGTCTTGTGAATATGTGTGCTAAATTATTGGCTTTAGGACTATATGGAAAAGCAGTCTTTCATGTGAAGATCTGACTTTCCCTTTTAACAGCAGAATTTTAAGTTTTCATCGTAGATGAGGACTGTTGCTATTGTAATACAGAAAAGCTTTGTAATGATGCTGCATTTCTTTGGAAGCCTTTGATTTTAGCTTTAGAAAGAATGATTTAACATCTTATAAAACATCAGAATGAGAAATTGTGATCTTCCTTTTTGTTGACTTTGATATTTATAGTCATGAATTTATAGACTTCAATGGGGATGAGGTGGGGCTTAAAGATACTCTCGCCCAGTCACCTCATATATAGGCAATGGTGCCTGGCACTATGTGTTTGTTCCTTTTATGTCTCCCCATGACACAAAGAGCTCCATGAGGGCAAGGAGTTGATTTGCCTTCTTCACTGTTGTGCCCCCAGTGCCCTAGTAGGTGAAGAACTAAGACTTAGGGAGAGAGAAAAGACTTATCCAACACTGGGCAGCCCAGTAAGTTTCAAAATATGACCTAGATGCTTCATCTTCTGACTGCAAACTTTGTGCCTTTATGTCATTAAAAAAATAAACAGAATTTACTTGGGAGTCGTAATTATTTGGGGCCTTAATCTGTATAAAAAGGCAGAATCATACACAGTTTACATTTATTGGATACTGTTTTTCAGGCATATAAGCTACTTATTTCATTGAACCCATAGAGGAAAACTCATTGATTGAGTGTATTTTTATCCATATAATAGGGGAAGAAATTTGGACTTTAAAAGATTAATTTACTAGGGGTTCTGTACAGAGTTAGAGAGCCGGGATTCAAATCTGTTTTTCCCTCCTCCCAAATTTAGTGATCTTTCTACTTTTGTCTTTTATGTGGGGGCCAGTGTTTGTCAGAATAAAGAATTATCCAGGCCCAAAGTAACAGTAACTGGAATTATTTAGCCTTATATGTCGCAGATCTTAATACCTGTAAAATTTGTTAAGTGAGTGCGGGCTTAGCATAGAGGTTTAAAAGGTTTAAAAAGGTTTAAAAGATAGCAAAAGAAGCATCACTTCCCAATTTCTTTCATCTGTGATAGTCAGTGTTGGTCTCCTATGTGGTCTGACATGAAGGGCTTTTCTGCTCCCTTACTGTTTTCTCATTTTCCCATTATTACAGTTAGATTTCCTCATTTTGGTCTTATATGATTTGCAGGCTTCAGAGCTTTCCTCCTAAAATACAGATAACCTTCAGGAGTGCTGAGGTGGCTCAGTCAGTTAAGTGTCTGCCTTTGGCTCAGGTCATGATCCCAGGAACCTGGGATCCAGCCCCTGTGTTGCAGTGTTGCAGGGCTCCATGCTTAGCAGGGAGTCTTCTTCTCCATCTCCCTCTGACCCTCCCTCTGCTTGTGGTTTCACTGGCTCTCTCTCTCTAATGATTAAATGAAGGATCTTTAAAAAAAAATTATAGATACCCCTGAGATGGTATGGTATTGGATTAGTTGAAGACAAACATATATAGCTGGCAGAAAAATATTAGCCTTTTTATTATGGAAAATGAAGAGGAACAGTGACAAACTGGGAAATGAGTGGAAGCCACTGTAATAGGGCATATTTGTCCACATTCTTTGCAAATGATAAACCTCTTATCCAATGAAATGTTGTCCAGGCTCAATTGCACTAGTTTCTTGGGACTCAGGGTAATCTCTTTACATCTCCACTTCGGTATATAAACCCATCTGCCAACCACTTTTTGGGAAAAGCCATGCATGAATAATACTACTATTTCCTATACACAGACATTGGAGATGTCAAAAGGGGTTGGTGTTCTGCAGCATTGCATGTTGGTGCAGGAAGGGCAGCCGCCTATTCACAGAGCTGCTATGTTACTACCTCCATTTATCACTTTGATTTTTCAACTGTGGGTATTCCAGTATTTACGTCTAAGAAAAATGTTAGAAACATTGATCTTTTAAAATCATGATCCTAAGAAGTAGACCTTTTTTGAAAGGAACTTTCCATCTCTTCCCTTAACAATTTATGTATTCTTTACCTGGTACTAAATCCTTGTATTTTTTGTTTACAACATACATTTAGCTCAAAGGACTAAGAGACTCAGGATGGTTCTATAAACTCGTTCTTTTGTTCTCTATTTCTATGCTTTATTTTATTTTATTTTTTAAGATTTTATTTATTTATTTATTTATTTGACAGATCAGAAGTAGGTAGAGAGGCAGGCAGAGAGAGAGAGTGCTGAGCAGAGAGCCTGATAGGGGGCTCAATCCCAGGACCCTGGGATCATGACCTGAGCTGAAGGCAGAGGCTTTAACCCACTGAGCCACCCAGGTGCTCCTGTTCTCTATTTCTATATTTTAAAAAAATTCTAATTAGATGTTATCATCAAGGTTGCTCTCTGTAAAGATATAGTCTGCACTGCATCCTCCATTTTGTTCTTTTCTATTCTTCATTGTGTGGGGAGTCAAGGGTAGGAAATAGGGTATATTGGCAAGAAAGGCACTTGATTTTGGCTATTTTTAATTTTTTCTCTTGATTTCCTTTATGTTACAATGGTTTCCAGTAGTGGGGCTTATAACAGATTGTTTGCAAAGATGGTCACCTGTAGTTCTTCTCATCCCTGTTTGCACATGCTGTTCCATCCATCAAGAGGAAGGCATCTCTTTCCCCTCCCCTTGAAGTCTGGGCTGGCCTAGTGGGACAGAATGTGGCAGAAGCAATGCAGTGAGAATTATAGACCTTGGGAGGGGCAGTTCCTGAGCCACTGTGTAAGGAAGGAATCAAGCTATCCTGCTGGAAAGGGGAAGTATTTGTAGTAGGAACTCCAAAGCTCTGCATCCTGCAGCCAGCACAATTTTCAGACATGGGAGTAAGGTACCTTGGCTTCTCCAGCCCCAGGTAAGCCTAGCAAACACCATATGGAGATAGAGATAAGACAATCTCCTTAGAGCAGTGTCCAAACTGCACATCCACAGACTCATGAGCAAGTAAAACAGTAGATGTTATATGACACTGGCTTTTGGGGTAGCTTATTGCAGAGCAAAAGGTAATCAAGACAGGATTTTTATTTCTTCCAGATCTTTCTTCTTTTCTCATAGCTGGTTACTAATTGTCTAAGTACATCCATGAATTTATAATCCTGAGGAGTCTGCTAACTGATCAGTATTTTGTTGTGGTAAAATTTGTTAACATTCTTTAACAGCTGTTTTCATTTTGTTCTTTACCAGCTTTATATTTGTCTTCACTTAGAGCAGATTCTGTGTCTCCTGAAATCCCCCTGAGAGGTCATTTCTCTAGAGCACGTAGAGAGACCAATTTCTCATAGCGCATAGAAGACAAAAAATTACTCCTCTCTTGCAAAAGAAAAATAATAAAATTAAAAAAATAACTTATTTTCTCTAAAGATCAGACTCCACGAGTAGCTGAACATTGTGCCCATTGGTGGACGGAGAACGTGCAATATACATTTCCTATTGAAATTTAAGTATTCCCAGGAAAACTTAGAAAGCAATTATTTTGTCTTACTTTAAATTTTCTAGAAGGCTCTGAAACCATTTTTAAGAGTATGACTTTTGGGCGCCTGGGTGGCTCAGTTGGTTAAGCAACTGCCTTCGGCTCAGGTCATGATCCCGGAGTCCTGGGATCGAGTCCCACATCAGGCTCCCAGCTCCATGGGGAGCCTACTTCTCCCTCTGACCTCCCCTCTCATGCTCTCTCACTCTGTCTCTCTCTCAAATAAATAAGTAAAATCTTTAAAAAAAAAAAAAAAAGAAAAAAAAAAGTTTGACTTTTAATTTCCTGAGCCGAATGAATGCTTATTCTGAGGTCCTTGTATCAGCTTCTATAAGCAATTTCATTTGAAAATTCAATGTAGTATTTTTCTCATTTTGCTGTCAGTTTTTTATACTTTAATTAAATATTTATCATTTTTTTCTGTTGTCTTTCTGTCTAGCAATTTCTTACCTCAAACTCTCCCAAACAGTTGACTAAAAAGAATTACTGGAATTATGTTTGATCAGGCAGTAAAGTTTTAGTATCAAATGGATAGAAAAGTCTGGATTTAGAGGATCTGAGTTGTCTTTCTTAATAGAATCATATCAGGCCCACCTTAATGATTTATTTACTGATTCACCTACCTCTAGTCATTATTTATGGGGTAACATGATTCCATGAATTCAGTAGTCAGTAGTTAAAATAAATGTTTTGCTCTATGATGAAGAGGGTCATTTAAGGTGGTGGGGAAGGAGACAACTTTCTCAGCCTTTTCTGGCTGAAGGGAATGATTTTTAGGACCAAATTCTCTTTTCTTCCTTTTATTTAAAAATACTTTCCACTTTACCTAGGTGTATGTGAATTTCTGCTTGGTTACCATCTCTCCAACCCTAAAATGCTATTACATACTCTTAACAAGCTGTAAGGCAATGGTTCCCGCTGGACATTTGGCAGTGTGTGGAGACATTTTTGGTTTTTACAAGTTGAGGTGGGTAGGTGCCAGTCATATTCAATGCACAGAGGCTAAAGATGCCACTGAACATTTTCTAGTGTGTGGTATCTGACACACAGGAGGTGATAATTAAATGAGTATTAAATGGATGGATGGGAGGTCAGTGAGTGTAACAGTGGATACATTGTGTCTTCCTTCTCTTTCCTCAAAGGTACTGAAGGTAGGCTTTGTTAAAGGTCAAATTGCTTGTTCAGGTATAATCCAGGGTTTTCTTGTTAATATGCATAGATAAAAGGTTTTTGCATTTCTTACACACAACAGAGATGAAAACTAAATAATTTTTTTAGTTATAATAATTGCGTGTGTGTGCGTGCACATATGTATGTTTGTATTAGGGATACTTGCCACTTACCAACTAGAGATCAACAGATTAAGGTATTAATGGATGAGAATTAATGTCAAGGTTGATCACACCATGGTACCTTCATCCTGAAAAACTCAGGTCCTCATTTTGTTGTCTTAGGGTTGTGGAATGCATGTGATTTTTTTAGAGCTGTTCCTAAGTAACATTACCCATAAAGAACATCTCAAGAGAAGTGGTATATTGGGAATAATACAGTGTACTATTTGTAATTAGTAAAAAGCAATATTTTAGTGTATTTCTTACTTTTGAAAGTCAAGAACCTAGTATGCCAAATAATGCCCCTATTTTAGGAAAGGGGCAGCTTTTTTGTTTTATGATGCTTGCTTTTTTAGTCTCTGTGGAATTGTGGCTTCACTATTTTAATGAAACAGGAAATAAATGAATATGATAAGTAATGAGGGTTTTTACAGGGTGGAAACATTGTTTAATGCACTGGGGCAATATTATTTTAAAAATTTGAATTAGTAACTTTCTCAGAAGGAAGAAGGTTTAGCAGGGGATTTATTTCCCTCTCCTGTGTAGTAGGTTAGAAACAGCGATATGAGGGATTTTTCCCCAGAATAGCACTTATATTTTTTCATAGTGTCCTCATTTCGTTCATGGCCCAGACCAAGTGCTAGCTGTTTTGAGGAAGATCAGTATTTAAAGATAATGTATGAGACAGATGCTAGGTAGTTTTTAATACACAGTTACTAAAAATTTTCCATTTAAAATCCATACCTTTTCTAATCCATATTTTAAAAACTGCATCTTTTTTGTCTTGGGAGCTATGGATTCTGTTTATCCCTTTTATCTTTGTTGCACACTTCTTTTCTTTAATGTAATGGATATTCTCAGGAATACTATGGGAGTCTAGATTTAGCCCTCTGTCTTGAAATAATTGCAGGTGACAGTCTCAAACAAGATACCATATTTGGACAGAACTCTGTATTGAATATGGACTAATGTTAAGAACTGGTGGTGGATTAAAGGGAGCTAGTAAATTCGAAGCAAGAAATAAAATGGAAAGCAGAACCATTTTAAACTGTTTCCTAAGCTCGTTGCTTAAACTTTTTTTGCCTAGTAATTATGGTAATTTATAGGATTACAGATTCTGAGAGGAGTCTCAGTTCAGAAATCTGTGCTGACTAGCAAAGGAAGTTCAGAGTCCCAAAGTGGGGGAAAACAATTAGATACTTAAGGTTCATATAGTTGATGGAGCCTGCATTTGCATTTAACATTGCTTTTAGTTCAGTTACTACATTTTTTAAAAATATTTTTGTTTGTTTGTTTGTTTATTTGGATGGGAAAGGAGCCAGAAGGAAAAAATTTTCAATCAATGTTTTCATCACTGCGTTTTTTGAACAGACATTTCAGGATACAGAGAAAATGTAAGACCACAAGGATTTTATTCTGTGTTTTTCTTACAAAGAATTTATTCTCTAAACTGAGAGTTAGAAGTGACACATAAGGCCTCTCCCTTTCTTTTGCTCCTTCTCAGCTTCCCTCTCATACTCATTTTGATAGCCCATACTCTTTTTTTCCTTTGGATGGGAAAGGACAACTGAAGATGATTTCCAGGCCCTTCAGACTCTGATCCTTGTTAACCCTGAAGCTTCAGCTCTTTTCCTGTCCTCTTTGTGCTCTGAACTCTCGACCTATTGAACTTCTTTCAGTTCCTGAACACTTTCTGTTCTGTCTTGTTTTTAGGTCTTCATTCATGTTGTTCTCTCTGCCTCAAACACACCTCCCCACTTTTTTTCTGGTTAACTCATACTCATCCTTCAGGGCTTCTTTTGCATGTCCCTCTAAGAAATCTTCCCTGTTGTTGACTTCCAGGTTAAATGTCCTTTCTGTTTCGTCCAGAGCACATGGTATTTAATTGTCTTTAATGTTTACACTAGACTATAAATTTGGAGAAGATAAAGACCATGTCTGTTGTGTTCATTGGTGTATCACCAGTGCCTGACACAGAGTTTGATGCATAGCAGGCTTGGAATGAGTATTTAAGTGCTAAGTTGTATGAAGAGAAGAAACACTGAAGACAGAAGTGATTTGTAAAAATGGGAATTTGACCTGAATTATAAGCTCCTTCATCGGGAGAGTTTGGCACATTTTTTCTCCTACTTCCCTTTCTCTCTTCCTTCTCTTTTTCTCTTATGCTTACAACAACTCATTCATTTATCCAGCAGATATTTTTTGAGGTCCTAACAAGTTTTCAGCATTATTCTAGGTGCTGAAGATATGAGAGTGAAAAATCCCTGATTTGGTCATGTTTATATTCTGATGGACCAAATGGATAAAAATGAGTTAAATCTGAGTATAGAAATTAGCAGGCTGGTAGGACAACGAGGAGGGCCATTTTGATGAGTAAGTTATGTTGCAAGCTGGACTTTGAATGGCTGCCCTTAAGAGCGTAATTTTACTTTGGAAAGTAGGTGGGTAATGGAGAAGTATATATAGCTTTTGAGTAAAGGAGACTTTTAATTAGTATGCAGCAACTGAAAGTAAAAAGGCCAACTTAGACAAGATTGCCAAAATAGGGGTAAAGATACCCAACTTGGAATAGAGTAGTGGCAGAGAGGTAAAGATTTTTAGAAGAAATTTTGTGTGTGTGTATGGGGGGAGTGTTTGGATAAGTCGAATCAGATTTCATCAAACTTAGGTTCATTCAGTTGCTGCTTACTAAGCTCCTCCCACTCTTTATCATTCTCCGGAGGTCATACAGCTACACAAGACCAATGAGGTCTGTGGTGCCATAAAGTTTACATTTTAGTGGATACCCAGATGAGAGGATGGAATTGTAGATCAGGGTTTGGCAGTCTTCTGTAACAAATATGAGTTGAAGTGATGGGATAGCTAGGTAGCAGATAATCTTGTAGTATATTTAAATTTTTATATTAATCAGTTATATGGCAATTGAAATGAAAATAAAGAAAAAAAGATAAAAGGAAATCAGGGAATTACTGTGAATCTTAACTAGCTATACTCCTTTTCCATATGTGAAAGAAATATGGAAATAAAGACATTTCTTTGTCTTTAAATTTTGAACTGTCATTTTATTAAAGTTCAGTAACTTAATGTCTCTCTCTGCTTTTTACCTGACAGTATCTCACTAGCTCATTGGTGTCAATTCAGGCTTGTTTCCAACAAATACATGAAAGAAATAGAGGCCAGTAATTCATGTGATTTTTAAATAGATTTAGCACATGCGTGCCTTTCTGGGTTTAGGAAGTGGAGTAAGGAGAGACCCACAGTCATAGCTTCTGTTGTCTTTGTCTTCTTTCTTTCAGTAATGGGCCTGAACTGTGAGGTTAGTGTCTTGGCTCAGAGATAAGGATGGTTTGGCATTGATTCTTCTGTTGCTATCTCAAGCTGTTTTTCTCGTCCCCAAGAACAGCACTCTCAGTGGGTGTGGAAGTGGGTGGGACGTGAAGCAATGGTTCGTTGCATTGCCTGGCTACAGCTTGGCATTTCTTCCCTTTTTCTTTCTCTCTGCGTCATTGCCACTAGTGCCACTAATTTTACTTACCATAGCCACCCTTGTTTCTTTGGGAGTAGCCCAGTGTCTCAGCATTTTATTTTCTTTGGAGGTGTGGCAATGTTCTCAAGAAATAATCTAGGAGATGTTACCCATCCCATCTTCCAAGGTTAAGGCTAGAGGACTTCATTAAAGAAATAGAGTGGGAGAGAGAGAAAGTCCCTCTCACTTGATCTTCTACTCTTCTCTCTGATAATCTTTTACTTGGGACATATCCTAAATGAATATATACGAGATGCCTCAGTTGCCAAAAGGACAAGATTTAAAATGGGGCATAAGGTACAAAGGTTGTAAAAAAGAGTGCCAATCCCATTCCTTCCAGTGATTCTAGAAATCAAAAGGAAGCCTCCTTGAAGGAAGTACAAAAGATTTTTACCCCCTTAGGACAAAGTGTGATTGAGAGACCTGGTTTTCATCTTTTTTTTTTTTTCCAGATCCCAACCAAAGATGTCTATAATATTAGTTTCTTCCAAGCTCAGATCCTACTTACATCTCCTCCTTTATCTATTTCTGTCCCTATCTGTTTGTAGCCTCTCTTCTCAAAGCTAGCTATTTTCTAAGTTTCCTAAAGAAGAAAGAATTCTTAGGGCTTGTATTGAGTTAGACCTTAAAGGATGAATAGGATTGGGGTAGGGTGATGTGGGGTGGAGACTTATTCCAGACGTGGGTTACAAAAGAAATAACATGATTGGGAACCGATAAGTAGAACATGTTTTCTACATTGAAAGCCTAGTCAAAGGTTATTTGGCAGAAAAGAACTAGGAAATTAGAATTTGCTCAGTGATCTACATGGGAAAAGTCAGTTCACTTTATCTATGACAAAATCTTTTTACATAAAGTTCCCCCCCCCCGCCGCCGATTGATAACTTTGCTCCAAGCTCACTGGCCCACTTAACATCATCCAGGTCTAGTGGTTAGGATTGTTCCTTGTCCATTATCCATTTACTTGCCCCATATCCAGGAGTAGATAATTTATCCTCACACTCCTTATTCTATTCTTGCATTCATTTATTCCTTCCTCTATTTATTAATATGTTCATGTGTTCTAGAACCATTTGTTAAGCAGTATTTACCTTTCTCATATTAACCGTTACATGTTCACACTAAATTTTATAGCCATGCTGGAAAGAATTATAAAGAGGTGTCTAGTTGTAATAGCACTGCTATTTGTTTTGTCTACTCAGTATGTTGTTGCCTCATTTTTCTTCTTCTGGTGATAGACCCCTTGATAATAGGCATAGTCATGCCCGAAGCCAAGATCTCCACTCTGCATAATGTTTCCACTCTCATGTGTGGACCCAAACCCTAAGCTTATATTTTTGTCTTCTTTTTAGTATATCCATTTTTTAATGTCTGTTTTTGTTTACTTTTGAAGGAATAATTTTCTGTGTAACTTTATTTATACATGTAGGATTACAGTCCTTTGCTTACATTAATATGGCTGTGATAGCAAATCACTGTTGTGGCAACAGCAGGCCAGAGGTATTCTGATATGTATAGCTACAGAAGTTGCCTCTTAAATTAATTTCTGCTTCAGGGAACATGAGATTTAAAATCAATAAATGGTTTTTGCAGTGACAGTGTGTAGGAGAATAAACTCTTCTCTAAAAATTAAGTCAGAAGAAAAAAAACATGTCCTTAAAATATATTATTTTTATGCACTTGGCTTTCATAGGATTGTTTATTTATAAAGTGCCGCTGTGCTTTTCTATGTTTATACCTACAAACTTCATTATTTCATAAACAATGCAGTGCCACTGACGCACTCTTTGAGTTATTACTATATATGCAGCATTGGGAGAAATGGTGATGGAGATGCAGAAGGAATAAGTTTCTGTTCCTTTCCTTGAGAACTCTGTGTGTTTATATGTGTGTCTAGGTGTGTTTGTGTGTGTGCTTTTTGTATTTGAGAATTAACAAAATAGAAAAGGAACTCGGTCATATGTCTTTCTGTATTTATTTTAGGATGTTGTTTGGTGCTGGGCATTTAACAGATCTTCAGTAGAGAAGTGCCTATGTGACTAATTTGGAATACATTAAAATAGTTGACTGAAGGATCCTTTTAATGATTGCTGTAAAATGAAAAAAAAATGCACTAGATGATGAAATCCAAAAATGAAAGAAAAATTACATCCATATCGGCACAAAGATTTGAGGAATAAGTGTTATTAATGGCATTTTGCTTTCTTGAAGATGAATAACAACAATAATATTGATGATTATGTCTAATCTTTCCAGAGGAGCTAGATCACTGATGTGATTTATAGCTGTACACATTTCAGTTGCATCTGAGTTCAAGTACAGCCAAAGGAAGAAATACTGTGTCACTCCTGAGAGGCACAAGTTTGATGATGCTAAGTCAGTGTGGCAGGATTTTTTCCCCAGGCTCCTATTTGTCTACTTATATGCTAGTGCTCTGGAATATATTTTGAGAGTATAAGTTCTGGTATTTGTCCTTGATTTTACAGAGGAAACAAACTAGATAATGTATATGCAACAACTAGCAAAGGACATGACATTCTGTAGTTGGTAACAAATTATGGGTTTTGCAGAAGAGTGCTGTAAGAGTTCAGAAAATGAGAGCTTGGTGAATATGTGGTACTCCAGGGAAGCTCTATTTGGGTGATGAATTTTGAATGAGCCTAACAGATAGATGAGATTTAGACAGATGGGAAGGGTGCTTATGGTGAGGGGGAAGGGCATTCTGGGGTTAGAGAAGAGCAGGATTTGGGAGGGGAGAGGGAGCACAGTATTAGTTTTCGATAGCAGTAAAAATGGCCAACCTGAGGTCCAACTGCACAGGTTAAGTGGTTACTGAGAGGATGTGACAGTAATGAGAGAACAGTGGAAGAACAACCTGGGGGGCTGAAGGAGGGTAGACATGCTTTCCTTCCCCATACACTGTTGCTGACACTGCTGTGTGCTCTCTGGAGATAGGACTGAAGGAGAGAGGATGGAGAGAAAGATTATCTGTCCCTTTCTTTAAAAATTAAGTTTATTCTTAGTGTAGATCATTTATTACCTAGATGAAGGGAAACCTTTTATAAGGCCATCTAGGTAGAAATCTCAGACTATCACCTATGGTTAGTGTTTATACTGTGCTGAAAAGAGAACATTATAAGAACATGTACATTTTTAGATTCTGGTTTAAGTTTGTCCTTGTGTTTGTCAGCTCTATAAAGTAGACCCAGCAAAGGAAGGCTGAGTGTTGCTCTTTAAAAAAGGGAACAACCTGCTCCTTGTCGAATTAGGGAATCTCTAAGACTTTGTCACATACTTTTTAGTCCCACTGACATATTACTCCCACATCCTTGTGGGTAGTAAAGTTAAAATTTTTTAAATGTTCTTTGATCTTCCACCCACTGATCTAGTAGACATTTAAGTTCAATACTGCAGCTGGGAGAAAGGGGAGTTGAAATATAATTTATACCATTAAAAAAGCCTCAGAAATCATAGTCTCTATGTCTGCACTAGTTTAGAAATTATAACAATAAATTGACTTCTGTTTTAGAATGTGTTGTTAGTCATCACACTTTAAATTACATGGAATTACTATTTGTGACCTACTTAAAACAGTTGTCCTTGTACTGGGAACAATATGTGGATAGCCATTGTTTGACTTGTAGGTCTTTTACAAAGCTATCTTTTAATTGCAGCAATATTTTGAACTTCAAGAGGTTAAATGAATACTGACTGATTCTCAATGGACTGGATTTTATTGGGTGAAGAAGTGCAATGAGCCATTATTCAGGGAACTACTTAGTAAATAGTTTATAGCAAAAAATGCCTCCTTCTTGCTCTGTATTAAGATAGGACATTTTCCAGAGTGATCATTTGTTTATGTGGAGTGATTCCTGGAGCAGGAGTCAAAAGACCCAGGCCCTCCTGAGCCATAATGGTACACTGTTATGTGGCCTTGGGCAAGTTACACACAGCTTCACTTTCTTCATGTATAAACTGTGACATTGCATTATCATCTCACTAAATGTCTATCTTTTTAACTTTGAGGTTTTTATGGTCCTAGCCATACTGCAGAACTCTGGAGGAATATAAAAGGATCAGTCCAGTGTTCCTTGGTCTCAGGTGGCTCCAGTACTTGGTCCTGGTTACCTGGGACGTGGTTGACTCATCCAGGTAGACATTTGTAGGCATATCTCAAAATGAATCTTACGTCAATAGCACTTTGCCTCCCCCAGCCCTTTGGAGCCTCTCCTAGAAATTTCGTAGATTTTATTCAGAAATAATAAATCCTTAAATGGAAACTATTAAGATTATTTTGAAAAAAAAAAAAACCAGAAGTTGCATTCATCTTGTTCTGCTAGCCAGAAGTGAGTGCTTGGGGGTGGGGGTGGGGTGAGAAGGGATTTGTTCTCAGAGGGACATAGACAGTGGGCAAAGTGGGCAAAGGCTTCTTTCACCAAGAAAACTGGTAAAATGTTCATGATTTAATCTTTGTTCACATTGGCTGATGAGGCTTATGTCTCAGTACAAATATTTTTATCTTCATACTTGCTTTTAAAATAAAGGCTCATTTTGGCTTCCCCAAATTCTGAGGAAGAATGATATAAAACAGGAAAAATTAGAGGTGCCTCGGCGGCTCAGTCAGTAAAGCATAGGACTCTTGATTTAGGTGCAGATCATGATCTCAGGGTTGTGAAATCGAGCCCCAGGTAGGTAGGGCTCCATGCTGGGCATGGAGCCTGCTTAAGATTCTCTCTGTGCCCCTCCTCCACCACCCCCCCCCCCCCGCTTGTGTATACTCTCTCTCAAAAAGAAAAAAAGGTAGGAAAAATTAAAACCTTTAAAATATCACCACTGCTGATAAATCAGTATTTTTAAAAATGACCTTTGAACCGTCTTTGCTTTTCTTTAAGACTTGAGTTGTCGTAATTATGTGTATATTTAAAGCGTGTTACATGAGTGCATCTGCATCCCTGCTTATGGGTACTGTATGCCATCTGCAGAGCACTGTGGGGGTGGTCAGGCAGGGAGGAGGGTTTCATACTAGATTGGATTTTTCTTTCAGTTTTTCTGGAAGATTTCAATACGAACTTCTTTAAGAATCTGTCATTTTTCTTTTCTTCTGGTCAGTTTGCATATAATGATTTGTTTCTATTCCATCAAGGGCTTCTCATTCTTGCTGCTTTTTGTCAACCCTAAATAGCCATAAAAACATATAATTCCGGGTAGGTTTTTTTTTTTTAAAGTTTTGTTTGTTTTACTCAACAAAATTATACTGTTTTCCCAGAATTATATTAAAATATGTTGTCAATTCAAAGGGTCTTAAGAGGTTCAGAGTGCAGGTCTGCCAAAAGTGTAATCCAGTAAACATCTGGTGATTCAGATAGATAGGAATGATTGGAATGTGCCTATGGGCTTTATTAATAAGGGATTATGTTTTTGTATCCAAGCTCTGAGCTTCTTTTTATTTTCCAACATGCCCCTCTACTTGCAGAATATCTCTGCAGATTTTCCTTGTACAAATCAGTTTTGCCATATTGGATATGGCGTTTATCCTTGATGGGTTGGGTCAGAATAGGACAGTCATAATTACCTGTAGGTCTCCATATTTTACACTTTGGGCACTATGGACAAAATTTACATATCCTTTTCTGTATTTCAGTGAGAGAAATAACAATACATCACTGTGAACAGAATAGATATTTCTGTTTTTAAAATTTGAGTATAGCTGCCACAAAGTGTTATATTAGTTTCAGGTATATAACATGGTGATTTGACAAGCTTATATATTATGCTGTGCTCAACACAATTGTAGGTACCATCTGTCACCATACAGTGCTATTACAATGTCATTGACTATATCCCTTAAATGATGTGCAATTACTTATTCATTCCATAACTGGAAGCCTCTATCTCCTACTCTCCTTCACCCATTTTGACCATCCATCCCCCTACCCTCTCTCCTCTGGCACCTATTAAGTTTGTTCTCTGTATTTATAGGTCTGATTCTGCTTGTTGTTTGTTTTTTCATTTGTTTTTTTAGATTCCACATATGAGTGAAATCATATAGTATTTGTCTTTCTCTGACTGACTTTTTTCACTTATACCCCTCTAGGTCTATCTATATTGTCACAAATGTCATAATCTCATCCTTTTTATGGCTGCATAGTATTCCATTGTGTGTTTTATAAATATATATGGTTTATATAGTCATAGCTTCCTTACCTGTTTTCCTCTCTATGGACACTTAGATTGCTTCTATCTCTTGGCTAGTGTAAATAACACTGCAGTAAACACAGAGGGTCATATATACTTTTGAATCAGTGTTTTCATATTCTTTGGGCATTTACCCAAATTGGGTAAATTTGGGTAAATGCCCAAAGAATATGAAACTGTCTTCCACAGTGACTGAACCAGTTTGTATTCCTACCAACAGTGCACAAGGATTCTTTTTTCTCCACATCCTCACCAAAACTTGTTGTTTCTTGAGCTTTTGATTTTAGCCATTCTGATAGGTATGAGGTGATAACTCATTGTAGTTTTGATTTGCATTTCCCTGATGATGAGTGAGGTTGAGCATCTTTTCATAGGTCTGCTGGCCATCTGTAGAAGACTGCTGGCCAGTCTTCTTTGGAGAAATTTTTCATGTCTTCTGCCCATTTTTTATTAGATAATTTGTTTTGGATTTTTACTTTCTTTCTTTCTTTCTTTTTTTTTGGTTTTTTATTGGTATTGAATTGTATACATTCCTTATATATTTTGGATATTAACCCTTTATCAGATATGTTATTTGCAAATATCTTTTCCCATTCAGTAGGTTGTCTTTTAGTTTTCTTGATTGTTTCCTTCATTGTACAAAAGCTTTTAATTTTGGTGTAGTCCTAATAGTTTATTTTTGGTTTGGCTTCCCTTGCCTTAGGAGACTTATCTAGAAAAATGTTGCTGTGGCCATTGTCAGAGAAATTATTGTCTGTGTTCTGTTCTAGGATTTTATGGTTTCAGATCTTTTATCCATTTTGTTTATTTTTGTTTTAGTCCATGTAGTTGTCCAGTTTTCCCAGCACCATTTATTGAAGAGACTATCTTTTCTCCGTTGTATTTTCTTGCCTCTTTTGTCATAGATTAACTGACCAGATAAGTGTGGGCTTATTTCTGGGTTTTCTGTTCAGTTCCATTGATCTATGTATCTGTTTTTGTGCCAGTATCATACTATTTTGATTTCTACAGCTTTGTAATATATCTTGAAATGTGGAGTAATGGTACCTCCAGCTTTTTCTTCTTCCTCAGAATCACTTTGACTATTCAGGGCCTTTTATGGTTCCATACAAATTTTAAGATTCATTTTTCTAGTTCTGTGAAAAATGGGATTGCATAGAATCTGTAGATTGTTTTGGATAGTATGGACATTTTAACAATACTAAATCTTCCAATCCATGAGCATGGAATATCTTTCCATGTGTCATCTTTTTTGTGTCATACTTTTGTCATTTGTCATTTTTTGTGTCATTTCCATTTGTCATTTTTTGTGTCATATTTTTGTGTCATCTTCAATTCCTTTCATCAGTGTTTTAAACTTTTCAGAGCATGGGTTTATTTCTAGGTATTTTATTCTTTTTGGTGCAATCATAAATGGGATTGTTTTCTTAATTTCTCTTTTTGCTACTTTGTTATTTATATGTATAGAAATGCTGCTGATTTCTGTGTATTAATTTTGTATACTCCAACTTTACTGAATTCATTACTTCTAGTAGTTTCTTAGTGGAGTCTTTAGGATTTTTTGTATAGCATTATGTTACCTGCAAATAGTGACGGTTTAACTACTTCTTTACCAATATGGATGCCTCATATTTCTTTTTCTTGTCTGATTGCTATGGCTAGGACTTGTCGTATTGTGTTGAATAAAAGTAGCAGGGGTAGACATCCTTTTCTTATTTCTGATTTAGAGGAAAAGCTTTTAGTTTTTCACCATTGAATGTGAAGTTAGCTGTGTTTTTCAAATATAACCTTTATTATATTGAGGTATGTGCCCTCTAAACCCACTTTGTTGAGAGTTTTTATCATGAATGGATATTGAATTTTGTCAAGTGCTCTTTGTGCATGTGTTGAGATAATTATGTGATTTTTGTCCTGTTTAGTTGATGTGATATGTCATGTTGATTGATACTGAACCATCTTTGCATCCCCACAGTAAATCCTACTTTGGTCATGGTGAGTGATCCTTTTAAAATATTGTTGAATGTCATTTGGCAGTATTTTGTCCAGGATTTTTGCATCTATCTTCCTCATGAATATTGGTTTGTAGTTTTCTTTCCTTGTGATTTTGTCTGGTTTTGATATCAGGGTAATGCTAGTGACTTCTATTTTTTAGTTATATGTCTTAGTATATGCTTTCTTACCTATTACCTCAAAGTCTTTGGCAAAACAAAATATAAAATACTGAGTTTGAAATATATGGGTATGTTATCTTCCTACAAAGCTATTTGGTTAAAATGAAACTACTTGATCATAAAAGAGGAGATGTAAGCTCAGTTTTAAGAATAAAAATAAAATATCCTAGAACAAGCAAGTCGGTCTTTCTCAGAGTTGGAGTTGTCCATAGATAAAATGACTGCCTCTGTAAATGTGATTTCCTTGACCTGAAAGTGTTCAAGCACTTGGCTGGGGTCTGAAGGAGAGATGCATCTAAAAGAATAGTTGGACTAAATGACTTTTAAATTCTTTCTCAAATAAGATCCTATGGTATATAGTTCATTACAGTTTAATACAGATATGAATATTTTTTAAGCAAGATGACTAGTGATACATAATAAAGAAGATGCCTTTAAATATGTCTTCTGCTTCTGCCAGTGCTGCTTATGTGGCTTGAGAATTGTTGTTGTTGTTTTCCTTAGGAGTCTCCTAAAACATGGGATAAGGTAAAAGCCTGGATTTAGTTATTTCCTCAGGCTGAACAATGTCACATTTTTAAAATTTTTTTCTAAGGACTTTATCTTTTGACAGATAATCCAATACAGCCTGATTAAGAGGAACTTTATAATTAATATCATCCTCATGTCACAGATAAGGCAGTTGAAGTGTTTAAGTGAGGAACATTTCTGAATTCCTAATGTCTGACTCCAGAGTCTTAACTTTGATTTTATATTTCATACTGTCTTTTATTTTTTTTAAAGATTGTATTTATTTATTTGAGAGAGAGAGAGTAGAGAGCACAAGCAGGGATTGGGGGAGAGGGGCAGAGGGAGAGGAAGAAACAGACTCCTCACTGAGCAGGGAACCCAATGTTGGCTTGATCCCACCACCCTGAGATCACGACCTGAGCTGAAAGCAGATGCTTAACCGCCTGAGCCACCGAGGCATCCCTATACTATCTTTTTAGAAACAGGATACATCTCTTAAAGAATCTGGCAGTTTTGTTAAAAATGATTCCTTAGTGATCTTGGTGCTACTGATCTACTAATCATCCCACTTGACAATTTAAAAAAAAAAAAAAAGCTTTATATATGTTACCCACCAAACATATTACTTGGAAAGTCTCAGTGGAATCTAGTCTATCCCTCTCCCAAGGCGACTCCTAGAAACTTGTTTATTAGCTGGAACAGGGCAGAGCTTCTGAAGCAGGCTGCATGCCTATCAGTAGTCCTAGACACCTAATTTTCAATCTCTGTCTTCATTCTTTCCTATTAACCTCTTTCTCCTGATCTAAGATAACTGTTATCACTTATATTCCTTAATCCTCTGTTCTCACAAGTTCTCTACATCGGCTGACTGACAGTTTTACAGATGTCTGTGTCAGTTGGGTAGAGTCTGAAGTTCTGTGATGGCTGTTTTTGCACATTGTCTAGGCATTTGTGCTAAACTCTGCTCTCCTTTTTGGCCTTCTTTTTTTTAACCTGTCTTTCCCATTTTAGTTCTGTTTTTTTTTTTTTTTTTCCCACACCAAATTCCTTTACTTTCAAACTCATTTTATCTCTAAGTTAGAAAATTTCCCTGACTTCCTACTTTCTTCTTCTGTCATTTCCTGTTTGTCTCCTACCTCTGGTTTTCTTTTCTTCTTTTTTTTTTTTTTTATCTCCTAAGGGCTTTTAAGGTTTTTACTTCAGATTGTATGACCTTTCAGGTCTTAGAAGACCTTATACTGAAGAACAAAAGTGAGACATGACTATATGCAGTATTGATGTGTTTTCTTTTTATTAATATTTTTACTGACTATAAAATTTATTAAACACTTGTTATAGAAGATATTTAAACTGTTAAAGCTTGTTAAAAAAAAAAATGCTGTCAGAGCACCTGGGTGGCTCAGTTTGTTAAGCAACTGCCTTTGGCTCAGGTCATGATCCCAGAGTCCCGGGATCAAGTCCCGCATCAGGCTCCCAGCTCCATGGGGAGTCTGCTTCTCCCTCTGACCCTCTCCCCTCTCATGCTCCCTCTCACTGTCTCTGTCTCAAATAAATAAATAAAAATCTTTTAAAAAATGCCTTCAGTATTCTTGTAGCCCAGAGATAATATTTTTGAATATGTCCTTCTAGTCCTTTTTATCTGTGAAGCTGAATGATTTAACCTCTTTGTAATCCCTGCCTTTGCCTACTTTCTTAGAAAAAGGAAAACCCCAAAAAAACACCTAACAATAGTATGCTTAAGTTACAAGTCTTTTATAATTTCTTATGGGGAAAAAAAGGTATATATGAGCATGTAATGGATAACATGGGAAAAATGTTGATAAATGTTGCTGGATGATTCTAGAGAAATGAAGATGAATGAATAAATGGATGAAAGGAAAAAATAAAGAGTGTGAATGTAAAAGAATGTCATTTACACTACAGTGCTTTGTAAGGGTGCTCTTTCAGGAGATGGAGGTGAGTTGTGAGTGTGGGAGCAGAAGCAGGAGGTAAGAAACAGTCAAAGCCAGCTGACAACAGAAGGTTCATCAAGGGCTTACTGGAGCCAATGTGAAACATATCCCCCCTCTACCAAATATTTTTGAAAAACATTATATTAGACCCAGGTACAAACGTAGAAAGGGATGCACAGGAGTGTGACTTCCAGAGGCAGGACATACTGGGTGCCTTCTTAGAGGCTGGCTACTGCAAAACTTTCTGAGCCATTTTGGAAACTTAGTCTGAACCCTATGGAACATTTTCTCTGTTCTTTCATTTACCAGGTCTCACCTTGTCTACTTTAGTGTATGTAGGGGAGCTAGCATAGGCGGAAGTTTGTTAAATGGAAAGAATGACTCAACATATGTGTGGAAAAAACAAAACACCAAAACAGGCTGTATGGGGGGGGAAAAAAGCCAAATAGTGTTTTTTGTTTTTTTTTTCGGACTTTGTCAAAATGACAAGAATTCATCAAAGCCAGTTTTGTGGTAGCTTTTGAGAAAAGGTAAAAAAGAAATTAGATAAATAACTAATATACAAGTACATGAAATAGATAATATATCAAAAGGTATTACAACTGACTCCCTTTCTGTAGCTTTGCTATATGTTTTCTTTTTAAATTGGAGCAAAATATGTTTAGGCTCAAAAGGTTAAGATATTATAATTGTAAAAATAAAAGCAAATTAGAATGTTTTGACCACAGTTAAGATGTGTCATCTCACACCAGTAACAGATGTTCCTGGCAGAAGCATAACAATTGCTAAACTAGGTATATACTTAAGGAAAGTTCCCCTAATCCCCATTCTGGAATGTTTTTTTAAATTGACACTTTCTTCTAAATGGCTTCACTCCTTATGAAAAAAAAAATAGGTCTGTTGTAAATGGGACATTAGGGTAAAATGCTTACTACCTAAAAAAAAAAATTGAGAAACAGGATTTACTTTAATTGTTTATTTATTTTTATTTAATCCTGTTGTTTTGCTTTTGATTTGTATACTGGAGAAGAAAACAAAAAACCTTTGATGATATTGGAACTCCTTTTAAAAAGGCTGATTTCATTTCTGCTGGCTAATTTTCATTTTCTTTTCTAACTGCTGTTTTTTCATGTTTGGAGAACTTCAGGTTTCTAAGTCTAGAGGTTTGATTTTTTTTTTTTAATTTTATTTATTGTTTTTGAAGTAGGTGCATCCTTATTTACCACATCTCTTCAGAGTCTGGCAGGAGACTATGGCCAGGGTTGGGCTGCCTTTGTGACTCCCCTCTGTGTCCTGGGGAAGGTGGAGATGATCACATTAACACTTCTGTCTCTGTGACATAGATATAAATTGAGAGATATTACCTTGTAGTCCTTTCTTTTGAGTTCTAATATTCTTATTCTATATGAGATCAAATTAGCTATTTTTAAACCATGTGTGTTTTTAAACCATTGACTTAAATCAGATATAGAGAATAGTTTATAGAACTATAAATTGGTCTAATATAAAGGTTAATCAGAGGTTAAAACCCTGCATTGTATAACTTCCCTCCAGACTTAGAAAAATAGATTTAGACTCCTTATCAAGATCTACAAGGCTCACATGATCAGATTCCTGATACTGATCCCCTAACCTTACCCCCACCTCATCTCTTGCCAATTTTTTCTTACTACACAAGCTTCAGCCACACAGGCCTTCTTGCCCCTCTGTGAATACACTAAGCACCTTCCCACTCTCAGCTGTTTCATTGTTTCACACACTTGGAACATTCTTCCTTTCACTGGCTCCTCCTCGTTAATCAGCAGCCTGCTCAAAAATTGGATTCTCAGGCATCTGTGCCTCTGCAGTGCCTGGAAAGGGAAAAATTGTATTTCCTTTAGTCCTTGCTACCCAGGTTCTGATCTGTGATTTAGGTTTGGCCCTCAGAACTCCAAGTGAGATGAAGATGAGGCATTAAGAGGCTGAGTCTGCTTGTAATCATGTTGTTCTCTCTGTTACAGTTTCATTTTTGTGGCTTCTGCGGCAAATATCCAAATGTCCACTGCTTGTCTACCTCCCCAGAGGCAGGATGTGGGTGCCAGTCATGGTGGAGGTCAAGGGGTTCTGGTGGCAGCACTGTCTTCATCCTGGTTGGGGCCGTGGCTCCTCTAGTGGTGCAGGTTTGTGGGATGGCCCTGGGACTATAGCCTGGACACTCAGTCTGGATTTTTTCATTAGCCCTTCTAGCAATCTGTAAACTGTTTAACATTTGATAAATCACAGTCTTAAACTTCCTAAGTAGACTCCTTTCTCTGCACTTGCACCCTGACCACTATTTGGTCTGGGCCTACCCTCTCAAGTAGCACATACCCACCCCCACCGTTACATTCTGTTCTTTTACCCTACTCTGTGTTTTCCATAATGCTTCAGCAACCTGGAGTGATTCATGTATTCGCTTATTCATACGTTAACTGCTTTCCTCACTGAAATCTATGTTCTCTGAGGGTAAATGCTTCGTATTTTCCTTGTGCCCATCTATACCTAGAATAATGCCTGACACATAGTAGAGTCTCAGTACGTGCTTATTGAATGAATTTCTATGCCACCTCCAGTTTTGGGGTAGCTTCTTAGAGAATTGAGAGAGAAACTGAAGACTGGAATGGGATTTGTAAAAAAAAAAAAAAAAAAGAAAAAACAAGAAAAGAAAACAAGTATTACTAATAAGTGATATTCGTCATGGGCTGTAGAGCAGCAAGACCTATGTTTGCCATGCCTGCAATAGATTTTCACAGCTGATGTAGAGCGTTGATACCTGTGTTTGGAAAGCATTTTCAATATTTTTAAATAATCTTAAATCGTATTTTTAAAAGTCTGTTCTTTTTAGGGGCACTTGGGTGGCTCAGTTGTTAAGCGTCTGCCTTTGGCTCAGTTCGTGATCCCAGGGTTCTGGCATCAAGCCCTGCATTGGGCTCCCTGCTCAGCAGGGAGTCTGCTTCTCCCTCTCCCACTCCCCCTACTCGTGTTCCCCCTCTCTCTATCTCTCTCTCTGTCAAATAAATAAATAAAAATAAATAAAATATTTTAAAAAAATGTTATATTTAGCAAATATAGATAAGTCTTTAGACTTAGTCTCTAGAAACAGATCACATTTTTTTAAAAGATTTTATTTATTTGACAGACAGAAATCATAAGTAGGCAGAGAGGAAGGCAGAGAGAGAGGAGGAAGCAGGCTCCCTGTTGAGCAGAGA
Source organism: Mellivora capensis (assembly GCA_004024625.1). Lineage (NCBI taxonomy): Eukaryota > Metazoa > Chordata > Mammalia > Carnivora > Mustelidae > Mellivora > Mellivora capensis. The sequence goes on along the minus strand of PISX010012495.1, from coordinate 5,036 downwards.
GCCGGATGCGGGGCTCGATGCCAGGACCCCGGGATCATGACCCGAGCCGAAGGCAGAGGCTTTAACCCACTGAGCCACCCAGGTGCCCCATAAACAGATAACATTTTAAAATTACTGTTAATTTTTAAGCTAGGTAATTTAGAGTTTGTAGAGTGCTTACCTTTCTTGAACAATCTAAATTAGGGTAATTTAAAGAATGGCAAAATACTCTTTTCTTAAAGTGTTACATAATTTGTAGATGGACAATAAATACATACATGAATACACTGATAAAATACATGGCCTAAAATTGGGTTTTCAGATCTGCTTAGACCATTGCTTTTTAAATTACAGGTTAGCAGATCATTAAATGAATCTAGTATTTCTTGACTACCACTTCTTCCATTAAAATGCAATCGAAAAGAATGTAGTACATATAGGAAAGTAAGTATTAGTTTCTGAAATTTTTGTTTCAGATATATATGTGTGTGTCTTGTATGTGCTGGGTCATGAGGAAAGTGTTGTTACTGAATATTAGAGTAAAAACTTCCTGAAAAAACATGGAGAGACAGCTGTATGATCCACAACTCATCAGTGATGGCTCTACCCAGAAGTACTGCTAAATTAAAAGTTAGAAATTTGTCTGTGGATAAACTTACTGTTTTTTAAAGCCCCCAACTATCACACCCTACTCGACCAAACACAAACTGCACTCCCTGCCCTCCAGAGAAGACAGATTGGTATTTATCTGTTTCTATTCAAGCACTCTTTTGGGAGGCTCTTACTTCCCATTCTAGACTTTCCAGTCTCCATGGTAGTCTGAGGAGTGTAATAATTTTTCTCTATCTTGTTTCATTTCTTACTTAGTATAAGAAGAGTCTTACCTTAGTATAAGAAGCTGAAATTAGCAGGAGGTAATAGACATAAGACCAAGCTAATGGACTCTGAATCCCAGCTCTACTACTACTGCCCCTGGGAATGTTACTAAATGTCTTGAGTCTTGCTGTGTCTATGGAATATGGGAGTGATGACAGTATCCATCTCATAGTCTTATACTTTTTTTTTCCCAGTAATTTTTTTTAAAACAAGTGCTCAGGACTGTGCCTTGCAATAGTACTAAGTATTTTTGCTGCAGAGCGGCCGCCCATGAATCCTAAGCCTCCCTGCCCTGAAACTATGAAGTGAATGTGGTCAGAAATCAATTGCACAGATATTTTTTGAGAATCCCCTGCTCACTTGTTGCTGTGGGGAATACGGGAGAAGGTTTCAAGGAGTTTGTAGTTCCTAAAGAGGAAAAGTCTCATATACTTGAGGTGTGAGTGGAACAGAATAACCAGTATTGCTGTTGTGAATTAGAAAGGAAGGAATAGGGTTCCTGGAAAGAGAGGAAGGTGAGCTTTGAAGTGTTTTTTGAATGATTCCTTGCTGCTCTCTATCCTAAAAATGAAATCTGAATCCCAGTTTGTTAATTTACTGACTTAAGTAACTATCTGAGCTGTTTTAGTAGCAGATTCTTTTCCATTGGTTAAAACTATGAAACCATATAATATTCAGTAGATTGTTTGGCTGGGGTGGCATCAGGACAGAGAGGGTTAGGTGAATTGAATGTTTAATGTCATTGAGCTAATAAGACAGCTTGATAGAGGTATTTCCAGTAGGGATGAGTGTGCACTGGACCACAAACCTCAGAGTTCCTTAGCTGCGGCTTCTGTATCCATCTCTATGCTTGGAGATTGCCAGTTGGACCAAAAACTGGACCTCAGCTCACTAGCTGAGGCTTCTTCTCTAGACTGTACATGGATGGGCACTGCCAGTGCTTTTGTGTATGGCTCTTTTGCTCTTCTTTCTTGGCTAACAAATAGCTGACAGGGAGTATTTCTTTAGATATTGTAATATATGCAGTCAAGGTGAATCCTTCTAGCTTGTTGAGCTAACATTTTTGAACTACTGTGTGATTATGTAATACATAGTTGTAATAGAAAAATTAGGAAATAAAGATAAGCAAAACAAGAGAAAAATTCTCCCATAATGACATTTTGCAGAATAGCATTACACTGTATATTTTTAAAATACCTTTGCTACATAACAACCCCCAAATCTTGATGACTTAAATCAGATTTATTTCTTTCTCTTACTACATATTGTGGCTGTGGGGTGGCTATGACTGAACTCTGCTCTGCTCCAAGTGTCTTCTCATTTGGAGATCAAGCCTGAACAAGGTGTTCCTCTGTGGACAGGTCCATTCTTATAGTAGAAGAAAGACCAGGAGAGGCTGAGCTCAACTACAATGAACATAAAGCTTTTACTGGTGTGTGGCATAAATCATATTCAAATACTCATCTGCTGTTGGCCAAAGCAAGTTACATGTCTGTGGCTAACATCAATGGCATAAGTAGTTTTTCTTGGGAAACCTTGGGAGTAGAGTATATATAAGTACTTGTGAAAAACAGTACAATTTATGATAGTTTTGATTACAAATATTCCCTTTCATAACATCCAAAATATACATGTATCCAATAATACAAAAACCACCACATTCTACTTTTCTGTTTATGAATACTCACTTCCTTCCACAGGCAAAATACATTCACTCCCTCTCCAAAGAGGAGACCTCCAAGAATAGCCTGTGTTGCATTCTTTAGAAGTTTTATAATATAACCATAAATGAACACAAATACAAGTGGTGTGGTCTGCCTATTTCAATTCATATATTTTAAAAATATTTACATATCAATATATATTTTAATAAAATTTTAATGTTTGCACTGTATTTCATTATTTATGCTATTTTTTTTACCAGCCCTCTGTTAGTAGACATTTTGATTGTTTTTAGCTTTTGCCATTTTAAACAACTATTTAAACATTTTTTTTTCATTCTTCAGTTATTTACTTAGGATTTGTTGAGTCAAAGGATAAATCCATATTTTTAGTGCTTTTTCTTTATATTACACATTTATACTCCAGAAAGGCTGTTCTGTGCTATTTCTGAACCAGTGTGACAGGTGAAAATTCTGTCTCATGTATTTTTGTAAATATCAATTTCATTATGTTTATTGACTATTTTACTATTTCTTCATTTTTGAATTACCTGTTTGTTACTTTTTTCCATTTTTTAAAATTGGTAATGTCATTTTTTTTCTAATCTCTAAATTTGTATTTAATGATTTTTTTTAACTTTGTCTCTCACATATGCTCTGTATTTTTTTCTAGCCTGTCTTTTAACTTTATGTTATTTTTTAAACTTTCAGTTTTTAAATATTAAGCAGGACAAAGACATTATGGATGGTATGTTGCATGAAGGTAGAGTAGGGTAGAATACAGGAAATGGACACACTGAGCCTGTGTAGCAGGTCTCTTGGTAACTGGGCAGGCCTGAGATGAAACTCAGAGTAGGAAGCACGAGGATTCTCTCACTTTTCCTGTACACTCCGTGTTTAAGGTTTCCCACTGTGAAAGTGTATCCTCCCAGAACTGGTCCTCTCATAAAGGGACATTCTCCATTTATAGTCCAGTAAGAGAAACAATGTTTGGTACAAAGGAAATGATCTTTATTTTACTGGCAGTAAAGTTAGTGTTTGAAGACAGAAATGTATGTTTTCAGTTGGGAAGCAGTATTTTGATACATCATGCCTTGCTTTGATTTTTGCTTTTTCATCCTTTTGGCATCTTTGTTTTAGGTCTTATCTGCCAGGAAGTTCGTTTTTGATTAATCAGCTTCCTCCTTCCTTCCCTCCTTCCTCCCTCCCTCTCTTTCTTTCTTTCTTTCTTTCTTTCTTTCTTTCTTTCTTTCTTTCTTTCTTTCTTTCTTTCTTTCTTTCTTTTTCTTCCCTCCCTCCTTCCCTCCCTTCTTTCTTCCTCTCTTTCTTTCGAAATTATGATTTAAAATTTATAATTTTAGAACAAACCAGTGCTGTTGCAGTATTTTCGGAGTAAAAAGCACTTTGAGGGGCACCCTGGGTGGCTCAGTCCTTAAGTGGCTCAGATCATGATCCCAGAGTCCTGGGATCGAGCCCCTCATCGGGCACCCTGCTTATGTTCCGTGTCTCGCTGTGTCTCTATCAAGTAAATAAATAAAATGTTGTTGTTTTTTTTTTAAAAAGGCACTTTGATTAATGTGAAATTCATGGCCAATATACTTGAAGCCAAATTTTGAAAATGATTGCTTTGAGGTTCAATGGAGTTCATTTCTCTTCGTTTTAAAATGCAAGATTTACTTATTGATTTTCAGGCTTAGTGCTATATACTCTTATTAGAAACACATTCCTGTTATTTTACTTTAAAAAAAACAAAACAGAGAGAGAACCCTAAAGATTGGCTGGTCTTTTAGAAATAGCATGTTTGCAGTGGATGTATATCATCTGGTCTTCTGTGGAAGTTATTTGTATGTTATTTATTTTAACTAACAGTTACACTTCCAGGGAAATTCTCTATGTGGGAGTGTGTTTTCTGTGGGTGATTATTTACACCAACAAAAATGGCACATTGTTAATTGTTTATATTCCTAGAAATTTGTTTTAAATTTGTCCTTGGAAAGTAAATGCTTGATCTCCTCAGAGTTCAGATAATCTCATGATAATGAAGAATTGAAGGAAAGCAATTTTGATTTCCACCTCTTGTAAGTCTGATTAAGCACCTTGAGGTATCTTGGAGGGAACAGTAACTCAGTATAACTCTGGGTAAGCCATTCCTGAGCTAGGTGGGTGCTAGATAGCTGTAGGTTTCAGTTGCATATTGGTCAGTGAGCTTCACTCTTACAGCCACAGAAAGCACATCAGAAAAATCTCTGTCATGGTTCATAGACTATGAATTCAGCAAGAAAAGCCCCCTATAACCAGGAAAACAGTGAGAAAGCTCAGGGACTGTTCGTGGTACCTTCTTTTTAGTGGAGTCCTAGCAGCAAAGAATTAAAGGACACTTTATGCAGCTCTTGACACTGACAAATAAGAGTTTTCTCTTGCTAGAATACCTCCAAGTTCTTGTTCTCACAAAAGCACAAAAACGAGACAGTATCAGAAAAGAGATGATGAATGGATAAAGAAGATGTGGTATATATACAC
>PISX010012494.1:0-60575 GCA_004024625.1 Mellivora capensis | reverse complement strand
CTCAGATTTATAGATTTTTGTTTGAACTTGTTCCTTTCCGAAAGTAGGGATTGTTTTGGAAAACAGATAGTTTCACCCTTTGGGGCATCTGGTATTTGTATCCCCACTTGTCAGTTTAACTTGGATATGATGTTAATAACCTTCTCAAAGTCCAATGATGCAACTTTAGAAAGGTTGATCAAAGAAGGAAGGAGTGACATTTAAACAAAGCCTAAAAATGAAAAGGAGCTAATCTTAGAAGGAGTGGAATGGAAGGAACTCCACATGAGGGAGTAACTGGTGTAAAGTCCCCGAGATAGATGAAAACTCTGAATATTCAGAGGATTGTAGAAAGTTAAATGAGGATGTAGCACAGTCAAGAGTGAGTGAGGGAGAACATAATGTGAGGTAGCATTCAAGAGATAGACTGCAACAGATTACGCAGGGCTTTTAAAACTTTTAGAAGGGTAAGGAATGATATGATGATATTTACTTTTCAAAAAGAGTCATTCTGGGACACCTGGATGGCTCAGATGGTTAAGCCTTGGGCTCAGGTCATGATCCCACTGTCCTGGGATCGAGTCCCGCATCGGGCTCCCTGCTCTGCAGTGAGTCTGCTTCTCCCTTTCTCTGCCACTCCCCCTGCTTGTACTCTCACACTCTCTCTCTGTCTCTGGCAAAGAAATAAATAAAATACTAAAAAAAAAAAAAAAAAAAAAAAAAGTTCTTTCTTAAAAGTGCTGGATTATGGTAGAGGAAGAAGAGATAATAAATGGAAGTAGATTGCCATTCTTAGGAGAATGATGGTGAGCAATGCAATAAGAAATGAATTCAAGTTAATTTTGAGGAGATGAAATCCAGAGCACATGGAGATGGTTAGGATACATCAGTGAAAAAAAAAAAATCAGGCATCTAAAGCTTTGAGCTTTATTACTGAGCTTACATTTGTTTGAGAGAGACACAATAAATATAACAAGTAAGCTAATTATGTATTAAATATGTAAGTAATATGGGAAAACAGAACAAGGCAAGAGAGATTACAAGCAGAGGATGAAATGAAGCATGACCTCGACTGGAGTGGTCACTATGGTCTCTTTTGGAAAAGTGGCATTGGAGCCATCCATCCATTATTTCTCCAGATAACTTGATCTTCTCTGAACTCTAAATTTGCTCCTACTTTTGATGTATTTCAATAACAATGTCAATTTTCTTCACCTGGTTGAGTTTCTAGTTGTAATCCATGCAATAAAATTGTATTTTGTTGCTTTTCCTTCATGCTTCATGGGTCTCTAAGCATCTGTTTATTCTTCATCATACTACAGCTCTTCCTAAAAGATATTTTTGGTGGAATGGAATCATTCTGGTTAATTAGAATATTCCATTTCATCAAATTCTGTCACAACCAGTATAAGAAACAGTCGCTTCCTTTGCCATAACTTGTTAAATACTCTGCTTTAATTGTTGCCTTACCTCCCACTGACATTCTTAGTTTCATTGTTTCATTTTTTTTCTCATTCTCTTTTTATTTATTTTTTTTAATCTAATCTCTACAGAAGTGGTTTTCAATTTGGGGGGCGGGGAGTAAAGTATGGGAAGGAGACTTGCCAGTGAGTGGGTGGGAATTAAACTGAATATTTTTGTCCAGTTTCCAGAAAGGCCTTCCAGTCTTACCTAAGACAGAATGACACCCTTTCTCTCACTCTCTTCTTGAAGTTTATTATACCTTATAATAAGATAATCAAAAGGCTTTACTCATGATTAGATATAGATTTTGAGATAGAGAAAAGGTATATCTCAAAGAGATAGGATTTAATTTTACATGACAAGTAAATCTGTTTTTAGTTTGAGTTAGGAGGAAGACACCACATTTCAACAGATTGTCCTTAAAAACCTTATGAGCTTCCACTTTTGAAAACTAGAGAAAAGAAGAACAAATTAATCCAAAGGAAGCAGAGGAAAATCAATAATAAAAATTGGAGCAGAAATCAATGAAATTGAAAACAGGAAATCTGTAGTGATAATCAACAAAGCCAAAAGCTTTTTGGTTGGAAAATAGATAAGTTTCTAGCCAGGCTAAGAAGAAGAAAAAAAGAGAAAAACCAAATTGCTCTATCAGGAGAAATAAAAGAGGGGCTATTGAGTACAGATGTCCTGGATATTAAAAGGACTAAAAGAATACTATGAACAACTCTATAATTAATCACAAATTTGAGAATCTAGATGAAATGGACACATTCCTTGAAAGTCACAATCTGCTAAAACTCACACAAGAAGAAATAGATAATCCAAAGTATAGACATTAAAACGATTAATAACCTTCCAGAACAGAAAGATGGAGGTCTACATGGATTCACTGATGAATTCTATCAAACATTGAAAGAAGAGATTATACCAATTCTCAACAATCTCTTCCAGAAAATAGAAACATAGGTAATTGCTCCTAGTTTATTTTGTTATTCTTGAATTACTAAAACCAAAGTCATTACAAAAAAAGAAAGAAAAAAAATCACAAGCCTAAAGTTTTCACTAATATGGTTGCAAATATTTCCAATAAAATGGTTTAGCAAATTGAATCCAACAATGTATAAACAAAATTATACACCATGACCAAGTGGAGTTTATTCTCGATATGCAGAGTTGTTTCAACATTTAAAAATCAGTTGATGCATTTCATCACATTATAGGCTAATGAAGAAAATCTTATGATCATGTCCATAGATACAGAAAAGATTTTGACAAAATTCAACACCCATTCATGACGAAAATCTCTCTGCAAACTAATAATAGAAGGGAACTTCTTTCTTTTCTTTTTTTTAACATTTTTAAAATTTATTTATTTGAGATAGAGAGTGAGAGTGAGAGCATAAGCTGGGAGACAGAGGGAGAAGGAAACGTAACTCCCTACTAGGCAGGGAGCCTCATCCAGGGCTAGATCCCAGGACTCCAGGATTATGACCTGAGCCAAAGGCAGATGCTTAACTGACTGAGCCGCTCAGAGGCCCCTGAAGGGAACTTCTTTAAAACATCTACAAAAAACGTACAGCTAACACCATACTAAAGTGTGAGAAACTTGAAGCTTTCCCACCAAGATCAGGAATGAGGCAAGGTGCTTCTCACCACTGATTTTTAAAATTGTACCAGAAGTCCTATCTAATGCAATAAGATAATAACAACAAAAAGGAAGTAAGGGGCATACATTGTGGGAAGGAAGAAAACAAAACTTTGTTCTCAGGTTACATGATTATCTATATAAAAAAATCCAAAGGTACTGATGTAAAAAGCCTCCTAGAACTAATCAGTGGTAATAGCAAGATCACAGGATACAAAGTTAAAATACAAAAAGTGCTTTACATATCAGCAATAAACAAGTGGCATTTGAAATTAAAAACACATCACTATTTACAATAGTACCCAAAAATACTGAGCTACAAATCTAATAAAATGTATACAAAGTCTATAGGAGCAAAGCAAGAAAACTCTAATGAAAGATATCAAAGAACAACTAAATAAATGGAAATATATTCTATATTCATGGACGGTAAGACTCGATCTTGTCAAGATGTCAGTTCTCAACATGATCTATAGATTCAGTGCAATATCAGTCAAAATCCCAGCAGTTATTTGGTGAATATCAGTGGACAGATTCTGAACCTTACATGGTGAGGCAAAAAACTTGGAATATCCAACTCAACATTGAAGAAGAACAATGTGAGAGGACCAACACAACTCAACTTGTAAGGCTTCCCAAAGAGCTTCTGTAATCAAGACACTGTTGTACTGATGAAATAATAGACAATTAGATCAGTAAAACAGAATAGAGAGGCTACAAATGGGTCTGTGTAAGTAGAGTCAACTATTCTTTGACAGAGGAGAAAAGGCAATACTATGGAACAAATACAGCTTTTTTCACAAATGGTAAAATAACCAGGCATCAATATGTAGGGGGGAAAAAAAAGAATCTAGGCACAGACCTTACACCCTTCAAAAAATTAACTCAAAATGGATCATAGACTTCAATGTCAAATTTAGATTACAAATCTATTAAAGTCCTAGAAGATAAAATAAAAGAAAACCTACATGACTTTGGGTATGGTAGTAACTTTGTATTTTGTTTATTTATTTATTTGTAATAACGTTTTAGACACAACACTAAAGGCAGTATCCACAAAAGGAAGAATTAAGCTAGATGTCATTAAAACTAAACAAACAAACATAAAATACAAAAGACAGTGTCAGGAAAATGAGAAGACAGACCACAGACTGGGAGAAACTATTTGCAAAAGACATAATTGACAAAAGATTGTTTGCCAGAATACGCAAAGAACTCTTAAAACCCAACAGTAAGAAAACAGACAATGCAATTAATAAATGGACAACAAGCATGAGCAGAAACCTCACCAAAGATGATATACAATGGCAAATAACTATATGAAAAGATGTTCAACCTCTCATGTCCCTAGAGGATGCAAATTAAAAAAGCAAGATACCCCTGAAAACCTATTAGAGTGGCCAGTTTCCAAAATACTGACAAGACCAAATGCTGGTGAGGATGTGGAGAAAAAGGGATTCTCATGCGTTGCTGGTGGGAATGCAGAATGGTACGGCCACTTTGGAAGGCAGCTCTTTGGCAGCTTCTTGCAGAACTAAACAGTTTTGCCGTATGATGCAGCAATCTCACTCCTTGATACTTACCCACATGATTTTAAAGATCATGTTTACCACAGAAACTTGCACCTGCATTTTTGTAGCAGCTCTATTCTTAATTGTGAAAACTTGGAAGCAAGTAAATGTCCTTCAGTAGGTAAATGGATTAGTAAACTCTGGTACACTCAGACAATGGAGTATTATTCAGTGCTAAAAATAAATGAGCTCTCAAGCCATGAAGACACATGGTGGGAAATTAAATGCCTATTTCTAAGTGAAAGAAACAATCTGAAAAGACTGCATGCCACATTTTTCCAACCATATAATATTCTGAAAAACAAAAAACAAAACACAACCTTGGAGGCAATAAAAAGATCAGTGTTTGCCAGGTGTAGGGGCAGAGAGAGGGATGAACAGGCAGAGCACAGAGGATTTTTAGGGCAGTAGAAGTATTTTGTATACTATGACAATGATGGATATGTATCCTTATACGTTTGCCAAATATCAGGAGTGAACTATAATGTAAACTATGGGACTCTGGGTGGTGATATATCAATGTAGGTTCATTGGTATAAATCTACCACTTTGGTAGAGAATGTTGACATTGAGGGAGGGCATTGTGTGTGTGAGAACAGGAGGTGTAGGGGACCTTTTCTCCGTACTTTCCACTCAACTTTGTTGTGAAACTAGGACTACTCTAAAATAAAGATTATTTATTAAAAGAAGTTGTATGTGATAAGTGTCAAACTTCTTCATTTTATTTTAAAGATCCTTGGACACATCTTCAGCTTTAAATTTTGATATTGTAATAGATTACATGGTCAATTAGATGAGGGTGTGGTAATACATTTATAATGTGACACTTTGAGCTGCTGGTGTGATTAATTGCTACGCATTAAATATTGGCCGAGAAACCACACTTAGTAATGATCATGAGATTATTACTATTTGAACAAAGTTCTAAACTGGAGGAAGACAAAGACTTGTAGGATGTTTTCTTAGGAAACTATTTCAAATTACAAATATCCATGCTGCAACGCCTTTTAAATGGTGAGTATTAGTGATAGGAATCTAGGAATAAAAACAAAACTGTATTGAGCACTCCAGGAGACCATACACGGATAATACTAGTTTGTCCTGTGGTAGCCCTGTTTTGTAGGGTATGTTTTGCCCTGTTGTGACATTGAGGAACTTGGGAGGCACCCAGACCTCAAACAAATTGCTTGAAGTCACACAGATAGGGCGTGTTGGAGTCAGAGGACCATGGTCTTGCCTCCAGAGTATGCCTTATAGCTATTTTATGATCCTGTCTCCCACCTTCCTCTTGACTGTCACTGACTGGAAATGCAAGAGCAGTGAGTTTTAAAGAAAATATTTCATTCTGCTGTTTTCTAGGTCAGTAGCCATTTAAGAAGATTGATGGGTAAAGAGGAACAAAACAACACAAAAAATATCTCAGAAATATTTTCTGTAGCTTAAAGATTGTGGAGTACAGGTGATTGAATAACAAACTATTTTAAATGAGAATGCTAATGTGGGCGGAGAGAAAGGTTGATATTAAATCAGTAGAATATTGCTTTGGTAGCTAGAGTAAATGCAGTTGTAGTAGTTCGCGTAGTGGCAGGTTTATATTCTATTTATATTTCCATATTGTAAGGACTACTTCTTATATTTTTAAAAAGCCTAATCATTGTGAGCAAATCAGTCATTTTTTATGTCCTTTATTCCCCGATTACCTTAAGAAATCAGCATAGCCCAGACAATGTGACTCTTCCACATATTTATTTGCCTTACCAAATATAGATGATCTTTTTTTTTTCTAGTCTAGCGTCCTATTTAAACTTTTTTAGCAAGCTTGCATTTGTTTCCAATTGTTTTCTGACAGAATAGAGACAAAGTCATCAGTTTGGTAAATTAGGAGGAAAAATTAACAGATTTTCACATCTGGAGCCTCAGGCTAAATTTAAAAAAAATTCTTCAGACATCACCTTTATTTAAGTATTTATCAGTTTGTGATGTCTTACAAATCACTCAATAATAAAATTATTTTCTTCTTTGATACATTTATGTCATTTTGATCTAACTTAATCTTTAGGAGAAATTTTTGAAGTTTTATATATATATACACACACACACACACACACACACATATATTTCTTATTCCTACTCACTTTCTATCTATAAGTGTGGAAAATTGTCCTGTAAAAGACACCTTGAAACATATACTTATTAAAGTATATATCTTACTATATACTTTACATACACATTGCATATTGCACAGTTGAAGTCACATATAAATATATAATCAGTTGGTTGCCATTTATAAGGTTTGACATAATTATATGGAAAAAGCAACTGCATTGGTTTAAAAGTACTTCAGCATTTAAGTAGGTATAGTGTTTCCTCTCACTAACTAAATGGCACCATCAATTTCATCTAGAGCTTCAGGCAATTCATTAATACTTTAGTAGATGAATATATGACATTTAAAATATTTATCTAACTGAAGACTGAAGACATAAACTGTATCTAACATGCTATTGGCTGAGATTTTTCATAAAATTTATAGGCGTTGTAAATCACTTTTCATATATATTTCATAATGCTGTTTTCCAAATGTATATTTTATAAAGAAGAAGTAAACAATGAAGACAAAATATATTTGTTTAATACACTTCTCCTACTTGATCTGCCTCTGCTTTCAATTTTTATCTTGTAATATTATTTATGAGACTCAATAATAGTGGACTTGACTAATGGTTACAGTGTAAAATGTATCTTCACTTTGCTTTCTTGCATGGGGATTTGAGAGTGCAGAGTGATGTAAATAATTAATATAACACAATGCCTAGAGCAGGATATTTAAGAGTTGTACAAATGAATGATAAAATGATGACATTTTGCATTATTTGTTTATGAACATACAAGAAAACTTCTCTGTTGATGTAGAAATGTATCTCAGAAAGGAACTATTTACTCAGGGGTTAAGTTTTTACTCTTCATTGGAAAGAAAGTAGATGAAGCTCAATGGAATTAGGTATTACAACGTAATGAAGAGTTATATATATAGTACTATATTTTACAGTATATATCAGAGTAACACAAACTTCATTAGAGACATATTAATAGAATTTTTTTTCTTCCATTTCCAGGGTTGTCAGTGACATTGAGCCTGGTATCCACTTAGATGTGCACTATGGAAATGAAGTAAAACATAGTGCATTTAGTGAACATTGACAAATCTAGTACAGAATGACCTGAAAAATATCACTATGAAACATGCTAAGCCAGCATTATTTAGTGGTTTCTTTAGGTTTCCTTGGAGTAAGTCAAGAGCATAACTCCAAAGGCAATGAATGCCATTAACTTCTTTTTAAGAGGCCTACACAATTTCACATGAATGCACTAACATTCTGGGGTTTTAATTCCTGCATTTTTTTACATCCTTGGAATAATGAGCGTATGCCTAGATAAATAAATATTCCTGATACTTTCAAAGTACCTGCCATAATTATCACGTCTTATCAGTCAGATTTCTGCTAAAAATTGGCAGAGAATCTGTTCACAGTCACACTCTCTAGCAAGCCTAGATCATATCCATGTGGCTGGTAAGTAGCACATTATAGGCTTGAAAAGTCATGAGACCTAGAGTTGACCTGTAATTTTGAAATTTAGAGGTTTAACCAAAGCTTTTTCTTAAAAAGTAGGCCATTGATCCCCCTATTTACAATATGTTTTGTGGTAGAATTGCCAGATTAGGCAAGTGCATATAGAGAATGTCTACTTAAATTTGAATTTCAGATAAACAATGTGTAATTTTTCAGCATAAGTATCTCCCATGCAATATTTGGGAGGTATTTATACTTTTAAAAAATCAATTTTTATCTGAAAGTTTTATGGGTGTCTAAATTTAATCAGGTAACTCTTTACTGAGAAATCTAGGGGCAGATGAAGATGGACATCATTTCTGCCACGTGACCAGCCCTGTTTGAGGAATAATGAGCTTCCCACAAAAATCTGTATTTCTGGAAGGCAATAAGCATGAATTTCATTTTAAAATTTAATTCATTTGGCATATATTTATTGAGTGCCTACTGGATGTAAGGAATTCTGCAACATACTTGGTAGTGAAAACATTAGATCACTGACTTTAGCGAGAGACAGTTTAGCTAGGAGACATAATAAGCAAAATGGATCAGTAATTATAAATGGAGAAAGATGGTATGAAATAACTAAAACAGTAGTGTGAGAGAGAAGAGGGCCATCTTTAAATAAAGAGGCCAGAGAAAGGCTAGATGAGGGAATGACTTGAACTGATGCCTAAAAATTAAGAGTGATCTGAATTAGTCGTATAGAAATCTGAGATAAGAGCATGCCAGAGAGTAGGAATTCCTATATAACAATGTCCTATATCAAGAAAGGACTTCATATGGAATGTAAAGGAAAATTATTTATGTAACACAGTGAAACATTTTATGGAAAAATTAAATAAGTCCTTGCACGTCATAGTAAGAAATTGGATTTTTTTCTTTTGTTTTCCTTTTATACTTTTTGAAGTAGAAAGCCATTGGATTCCTTAAAGGAGAAAAATAACGAACTTTGGATTCTGTTTTCAGAAGATGAATTTAAGTAACTTAGGGAGAATATATGGGAGAAGAGACAAATACAAACTGAGGGACAAGTTAAGATGCAAATTCAGTAGTCTGAGGGGTACGCGGGAAGACAGAAGACTTAGAAAACCAGAGTGGTACCAGTAAAAATGACAAAAAGTGGAGAAATGTAAAGTTTACTTTGGAAGGGCATGTGAGATCTGCTAAGGGCTTAGTTGTTGGGACTAAGAGAAAACAGCAATAAAGGGTGACTCAGCATTTTAGCTAAGAGTGGTGCCAGTGCACTTAGAGAAGGAAGGCCATTGGAAGAAGAGGGTTATGAAATAAAATCAAGTGTTAATTTTTAGTAGAGATAAATGGACATACTCTATGGTAGTATCCTAATTATTTTTTTCTTTCTTTTTGAAGATTTATTTATTCGTTTTGAGAGAGAGAGAGAAAAGTCTTGTGACTTGGGGACGGGCAGAGGGAGAGGTTGAGAATCTCAAGCAGACTCCCCACAGAATGTGAAGCACTTTGGGACTCGAACTTAGGACCCTGAGATCATGACCTGAGACAAAATCAAGAGTCAGACATTTAAGCAACTCAACCACCCAGACGCCTTCTAATTATTTTTTTGTTTGATTCTTACAGTGAAATAGCCCAACGTTTCCATCTAAAAGTCGAAACAACAAATTTAACTCCCCCTCTCTCCTTATCTCCTAGCAGACTAATTCTCTGTAGGAACTTTGGTTAAAAACAGAAATATATAAAAATTAACTTTCCTTAAATTTCAGAAGCACAAAGCATGTTTAAGCATTACATGGTATTCTAAAAAAAGAGCATTGAGGTAGCTGTAAAATGATTCTGAAAAACCCCATTTTCTCAGTCAAGAGATAACACCTGTGAATTATTTGAGTTTGAAGATACAGGCTATTTGTATTACTCTGTTAGCTTTTCTCAGTCATTTGTCTAGAGATCTTAGATTAAATCAATCATACTTTGTAAGTGTATTGATGACCTCAGTGCCATTTCCAGTTTATTTGGCTAAAAGTTACCATCAGAATAATTCACAGAAAGTTCTGTAACCATAAATATTGAGAAACAGGAGTGTCACTTAAAACATCTATATATAATTGAGATATCCTTCTAATGGTGATGGATAATCATAATTGAATTTCATTATTAGCCATCTGTCTTTCACATCCACTCACTGATTTGATTTTCTAATAAAATCATTATGAATATCAATCTGGTTTTTAGAAGCATATTGAATTTAGAATATTTCTATGAAAATGTAATTGGGCATGATACATTTTGATAATGTAACATAGTGTCAAAAGATAAACTGAGTCAAAATGTTTAGGAGTGTATTTAAACAAAAATCGATTTGAATTGGGCAGCATCCAATTTACCCAAGGAGCTCCTACGAGCTGCACACAATGAGAGACTTTTATAGGCAAAAAAAAAGCATGTTGCTTATTGCAAAGTTACTTATTTTGGGGGATGGGAGGGGTCTATCAGGCAGATTATTTAACTCGTGCTGATGACGTGATTGCTGAGGGACTGTTTTAAGATTCCACTTCTGGGAGAGCTGAAACTATAATAAACTGTAATTAAATCTTAGTTTGGTGCCATGGGACTCTGCATAAACTGCTCATTTGGGGTTTGTTATCTTAATTTTGACAAATTTCCTTTTTGATCAGCCTCTCAGCTTAAATGGGGGCATGTGATTAAAACTGGAAGGTATTAGTGCTATTCCCATGTACTGCTCTGGAGTTCTCACAGTTTCTGCTGGATCTCTGTGTGATGTTCACTGGTGATGATGAGTCTTAACTCACTTATACTCTTTGTTCCTTTCCTGGTCTTCTAGTCATAGGGAGATCATTTGCTTGTCAGGGGGTTGTGAACAAGCATTTAAAGATTTTGAGAGAATACGGTATACCAGGGAGACTATTATGATTATTATAAGCAGGATAATTCCCAATGTCTAGAGTGCATTTGGGAGCCTTGATCCTCAAAACCCAAAAACAATCACAATCAAATAAGTCAAATGAAGACCCCATTAAAGGAGACACTTTCTTAAGCCAACTTGTTTATTCATTGAACTCATGTAACTGGGTTTCAACTTCTCTAGATGTGTTAATTCAAGTGCAGCAAGGGTCTTGGCCAGAGCACAGATACCTCCTTACTCAGCTAAAAGATAATCAAGGGCTCTCCTATTATCGGGAACAGATATGGCCAGAGAGTTTAGGGATTTTTGTTGGGCCGTTATTGCTTTCACAGTAGATTCTGCAGTATCTTCAAGAGTTAAGAAGAGATTCCTGATCAGAGTCTCATTTGTACTTATTCTTGCCAGGGGAGTAAGAATCTGCCAAGGGAAGTGAATCATGACTGCCTCCTGATAATTCCTGGCTTGGGACTGGGAAGGTAGTAGCCAGTAGAATTTAAGGATCTGTATACCACACAGGTGATTTTATTCTCGTTACCCTGGCCTTGTGTCCCTTTCTTTGTACAGATTCTTGACTCAAATCTCCCCAGGTTGGGAGTTGTTAGCTAGAGAACCCCAGGATTAGTGAGTTGGACACAACAGAGAGGGGACTGAGTTTGTTCCAGAAGAACTGAGGCATTAGAAATCGAGAGAAGTTTGTGACAGGAAAACTACAGGATCACCATCAAAGTGGGAAATAACAGCAGTGGTGTAGCGGTTGGATTACCCTCCTTTGCAATGACCTGAGACATGTGAACAATGGCATGATCTTTCCAGGCCAGAGAAAGGCAAAAAGAGCCCAAAAGAATCATAAAGACCGTCATGATGTAAAAATCAGAAGGGTGTTCGGAGAGTGAAGGAAGAATAGAATAAAACATTCTTGATTCAACATCTTGGGAGGAAGCAGTCGACCTTGATGTCAAAATCTTCTCTTTGATTCTGAGGTCTCCAACATTTCCACAGGACCAGATGTACTATGCCATATTTGGGGGGTCCCCAAACTGATGGTTTGTCATGCCAAGATCTCAGGATACAAAATGGGACAAACAAAAAGTCAGTAGTTACCCCTGGGAGAGAAAGGATCAACAGCATATGGATAACTGAAAGCAAATCCATGAGTCCTAATTCAAATATCTAATTCTTACAAATTGTTTTTGGTGGGGGAGGAGGTTCTAGTTTTTGGTTGTTGTTCTGCCTGCCATTCTGAATTTGGGAAGAAGGGGATAATATGAAATACTACCTTCCTCTCTTGATCAGGCACTGGTTAGATTTGGGAGAGCTGGGTTTGGCAACAATTCTCAATCTTTGCTGGCTTCTGCTAATTTTTCCAGAATCCCATCTATAGGTTGTAGAGTGAGTGGGTGTCCCAGTGGATTTCATCCTGGTCACAAGAAACTGTAGAGGAGGAAAAATAATATTTCCTCTACCCTTTATGTTGAGTGCTTGGCTGAGACCCCTTTTTCCTAGGCACCTCATAAATAGATGAGGTTATCTGGGTTAGAATTTCTCCACTGTGGTCACTGTGATTCAAGGTTATCTTTGGTAAGGTTAACCTGCACGTTTAGCCTTTGAACAACATTTTATTCCCCTCTAGCCTCACACTGTACCCAGTCCAGTTTCTAAGTCAGACCCAGTCTGATCCTGACTGATTTCTGGTCCCAGGCTCAAAAAAGAAATGTTCTCAAATAAAATCTGAAAGGACATAATGCAAAAGGCGCAGAGCTAGATCTGAGGGGGACTTACCCCATAGCCTTAAGAGTCAGCAGGAAAAGCAGTGAGCAGGGTGCACAGGTACCTCAGCCTGGTTCCTCAGTGCTCCAGTGAGCCTCCAAGGGTCTCTTTCAGTTCCCCCTTCTGACACCAGAACTATTAAAAGATAAACTGAGGCATATTAAAAATGTTAAGAACTTATCTGAGCAAAAATTGATTCTAACCGGGTGCATCCGGTCTAGCCGATACAAAGTGCTATAGGACATGAAAGACTTATAGGCAGAAGGGAATGGGAACGAGGAAGTTACAAAAGGCAGAAAAAGCAGGTTGGTTATTGCTAGGGAACTTTCCTTTAGGGGATGGCAGGGATCTATCAGGCAGATTACCTAACTAGCTCTGATTAGGTGATTATTGACTGGTTGAAGATTCCATTTCTGAGAGAGCTGAAACTGGAATTAGGGCTGGATTTGGTGATGTGGGGCTTAGCATAAGTGACTCCCTTCTGAGCCTCTTGTCTTGTTTTTAACAATAGAAAATTAAAGCATGATCAAAATGTAAGTAAACTTATTTAGGGAAAGAAAATAACATAGTTGACATAGATTTCATGTAAATTTATTTTAATTTGAAACAAAAAAAAATTAAATGTATTTTTCAGAATTTCACTTTTCATGAAAAAGGTTTGAAATTTTATATGTTAAATATATTTATGGCTTTTGTGATAAATTCTGTTCCAAGTGAAAATATATCACATACTTTATTTTCCAGCTTTTATACAAAATCATGAAATTGTTGTAAACCAAGGTTTAGTTAAAGTAGGTAGTTTATGTGGTATATTTTTCAACATTTAACTACACTAGATAGTTGTTGTACTCGTTACTTATTGCTCAGGATTATGAAGCTGTTTGTTGATGTAATGATAAAAAGGAAAAAACAAGGGGTGCCTGGGTGGCTCAGTGGGTTAAAGCCTCTGCCTTCGGATCATGACCTGAGCATCTCTGCTCAGCAGGGAGCCTGCTTCCTCCTCTCTCTCTCTGCCTGCTTCTCTGCCTACTTGTGATCTCTGTCAAATAAATAAATTTAAGAAAAAAAAGGAAAAACAAGCAAAAAACCCATAACAAACCTTAGAAATTAAAATCTTCCCAACATCATTTTCTATTACAACCAAATATTGCACTTAAAAAAATAGGAATATCTAAGCCATATTACATATCAATGCCTATTTATCTCCACTATTTCTAGTTATTTTATTGGGACAACTTCAATGTGTTTTCATAACACAATGCCAACCACATTGACAGAGAGGAAGAGAGAGGGAGAGGGAGGGAGACTTAAGGAGAGGGAGAGAGAG
Source organism: Mellivora capensis (assembly GCA_004024625.1). Taxonomy (NCBI): domain Eukaryota; kingdom Metazoa; phylum Chordata; class Mammalia; order Carnivora; family Mustelidae; genus Mellivora; species Mellivora capensis. The sequence continues at coordinate 46,315 of PISX010012494.1, read as the reverse complement.
ATGGATATATTGTGGGAGCTATTATGAAAATTATCTCCCAAACAACTCTTTCTTTATTCCCTTCCTTCCCTTCCCTTCCCTTCCCTTCCCTTCCCTTCCCTTCCCTTCCCTTCCCTCCCCTCCCCTCCCCTTCCCTTCCCTTTCCTTTCCTTTCCCTTCCATTCCTTTCCTCCCCTCCCCTCCCCTCCACTCCCTCCCCTTCCCTCTCCTCCCCTCCCTTCCCTTTCACCCTTCCCCCTTCCCCTCCTTCCCTCCCTCCCTCCCTTTCTTTCTTCCATTCTGTTCCTTTCTTTTCCTTTCCTTTCCTTTCCTTTCCTTTCCGTTCTTTCTTTCTTTCTTCCATCATCTTTAGCTTTATCAGAAACTTAAAGGAAGACCATGTGGTGCAGAGCCCATGTTTACTAGTTTGGTGGTAGTGACTTATTTCCTACAAATAAGTTAATGTTAATCTTCAGCTGTTTTTCCTTTGTATTCCTGTGAGTACTTTCTAATTATATTGTACATATTTTTAAAGGTTTAATCTATCATATATCTCTGACTCAAAATTTGTGTTTATTCATAATATTTCTGAATGACTATAGAATAGCTCGAAATTTATGATTATATTCTGCATAGGTTATCTTGGGCTGTTGTAGAAATATTTACTAATAAGAATTACCAAATACTTTTTAAATGCTTATTATTTCACATGAGGAACAGATAATAATAGTAATAGTGAATTATGTAGCTGTTTTTATTTAATATTCTATCAAAATTATTTATCATATATATATTTGAAGCCAATAAAATGAAAGGAAATCATATATTACTTCAGTTTTTGTGAAAAACGTATTTTGTATAATATATTAACATATATCCTTCTCTCTCTCTCTCTCTGGCCCTTTCTTTCTCCCTTCCTCCCTCCTTCCCTTTATCCTTTCCCTCCTTCCAACAATGAATGGGACATTTCCCCTTCAATGAAATGAACTGTACTCCATCTTGTTGTCATACTGACCATCACTGCTTTTATCCTGGGATAATATTACTGATAGGTAAGTTTATAATATAAAAAGAGGAGTATTTTGCTTTATAACACCTGACATGTATTTGGGGAAACATACATGCTTATAATTCTGTTTTGGGTAGGAATGGATGGGAATTAAGTACTATGGATTTTAACATCATTATTTTGAAGTTAATAACTTAAGTTGAAAATCAGCCTTTTATATCTGATTAAAGACAGTAAGGACAACAATAATAAGGGTATTAGAAAATGAATTACTTAATAAAGGGCATATTATTGCTGTTTTCTTCTTGTAATGGTAATTCACATAAAATTTTTCTCACCAAAGCACCCAATCTCAATGCATTATTGCATCTTCATTTTCATTTCTGATAGAACAGTTACAATCCTGAATTTGGCTAGTGCCCCTGATTTACCTTTTCTGAAAGACAGAGAACAAGACAGGAGGTTGGGGGCTAGTGGGAGGGATGGAGAGAGGGAGGCGGCATGTGCTATTTCAGATGGCAAACATTAAGCATAGTAAGCACTGCTTTCTTTTCTTTTAAACTAAAGATTTATATTTATTCAGTTAATTTCTGATTTCTCTGCTATTCCCTCTACAATTTTCAGTTCTTATATAAATTATTCATTCAGCTCAGGAAAACTTTAATTTTCTGAATTTTTATCAGTAAGACAGACATTTTTCTAAGAAAGAACATTAACACAAAATAATATTGTATTTGGAGTCCATACTCCATCACTGGGGTTGAACCTGTCACTGGGGTTTAAAGAGATGAATTAGACATCCCTTTAATCTCATATCTCAGATTTCCAAACAGACATTTTTAAAGCGAGTTTTTTATAGAGACAGATTTATAGATTTTTATAGATTTTTATAGAGACAGATTTATAATCTGTCTTCATCTGCATTATTTTATGTAATCATTTGGTTTAAACTCTTAATCTGGTCTTATATAATTCTTTAACACTGGTATAAATTATTTAAAATAATAGTATTATAATTATGCTGTTTCAAATAATACATTTTTAATATTTAAAAATAAAATTTAAGGATTACCTGTTGTCCTTACCTATGAAATGGCCTTCTTATTCTTAGGGCTCACACTTGAAAAGCATACATTCTGCCTGCAGACTAGTGTCAGATATTGGCATTGAGAAGGGCAAAAATTTGTCGCAAATGTCAGGTATACCTTACAAATATTTATCAGTTGTCTTAGAATTGGTGAAGGCAGATTCAGAGATGAGGGACCATAATACCTGAACATTGCTCAGTCTTGATGATCTCACTCATATCCTGATAAGTATTTTTCAGAACTGCCTCTGAGTTAGTTCTTAGAATGTTTTCATAAAATTAAGGTTTGAAATGTTTTTTCCTTCTAAAAAACTTTAGAGCTTTTGTGTCTTAAAAACTATTGGGAAAGTACACTATTTGCTGATAGCATTATTAAATTAATGTTTTCTGATAGTTTGCTTGATGTATTTCTCCACTGTATATTTGAAAGCAGTACAAAATCATATATGCCTGACAAAGACTGATTTCCTCTATTTCTCTCTTCATAAACAGTTTTGTCTTTAGAATTATTTTGTTTTTACTGTAAAAATACTAATGAGAAATCCTAGTCAATTCTAAGATGACATTCTCCCAAAATGTTATGGGTGTTAACTATAATTAATTCCAACAGCTGTTGTCTTCTTTTATGTGTGGCATTTGTCAAAAAGTCATCCTCATACTTTTGGCTTATTATGGTGTATCTGGGAAATTTTATTCAAATTAGAAAGTATATTTACTTCATGATAGAAATAAATATCTCTGGTTATTACATATGTTATTTCCTTGAGGAATATGTGATTGTTTTATTTTTTAATTTTTTTCAAGTTTCAAGTTCTTATTTACATGCTAGTTAGTTAACATCTAGTGTAATATTGATTTCAGGAGTAGAATTTAGTGATTCCTCACTTATATACAACACCCAGTGCTCATCACAAGTGCCCTCCTTAATACCCATCACCCATTTAACTCATCCCCCAGCTACCTTCCTTCCAGCAACCATCACTTTGTTCTTTATCCTTATGAGTCTCTAATGGTTTGGCCTTTTAAAAAAAATTTATTCTATGTTCATTTGTTTCATATCTTAAATTCCACATGTGAGTGAAATCATATTTTTATTTTCTTTCTCTGACTGACTTATTTCACTTAGCATGATACCTTCTAGCTCCATTCATGTTGTTGCAAATGGCAAGATTTCATTCTTTTTGATGGCTGAGTAATATTCCATTGTGTGTGTGTGCGTGTGTATGTGTATATATATATACACACATATATGTATACATATATACACATACACACATACATATATATACACACACACACACACATATATATATATATGCTCACACACACATACACACACACACATATCACCTCTTCTTTATCCATTCATGAGTCTTTGAAGATTTGGGCTCTTTCCATAATTTGGCTATTGTTGATAGTGATGCTATAAACATCGGGGTGCATATGCCCCTTCAAATCAACACTTTTATATTTTGGATAAGTACCTGGCAGTGCAATTTCAGGGTGGTAGGGTAGTTCCATTTTTAACCTTTTGAGGAACCTCCGTACTGTTTTCCAGGGTCGCTGTACCAGTTTGCATTCCTACCAATAGTACCAGAGGGTCCCCTCTTCTCCACATCCTTACCAGCATCTTTTGTTTCTTGTGTTGTTGAAGTCAACCATTCTGACAGGTGTGAGGTGTTACCGCATCATCACTCATCATCAGGGAAACAGAAGTCAACATTAGGACATTATGGGCTAATGCTACTGTAAACTTCGGTGTCAGAGCTGTTCCTGGAGGCAGTATGGTATCCACCACAGAGGGACCACTCCTTTGTTATTTCAGTTATCTACTGGTGTGTAACCAAAACAGACCCAAACTTCATTTAAAAAACAAAACAAAACAAAACAATTTATTGTTCCTCATAATGCTGTTGGTTCACTGGGAATTTTACTTCATTGTCAAATGGGGCACCTACAAGATTCAAAATGACCTCATGGAAATGCCCGACTGTTGAGCCACTGCTGTAGCAGAGATCCAGCTGGAGTTTAAAGGCAGGGACTTCATTAGTCCTCCACATTGACTTCTTCTCAGCACTGCTTGGGCTTCCTCAAAGGATAATGGCCAAGTCCCAAGGAGGAATGTTGGCAAAAGCTATGCAACTCTGAAAATCCAGACCCCAAAGTAACACAGTATCACTCCTGCCACATGCAATTTTTTCAAAAGAGTTTGTAGGTTGAAACATAGGAAGGGAAGTAAAATGGGTTTTCTTGCCTGGACTATGAGTAAATACAATTTATTTACTCAACAAATGGTAATTAATTGCTTGCTATATTAAATATCTTGTAGACTTTGAGTGCTTAAAGATGAGTTGTTCTCATTCACTTATTTACTCTTTGCCTTGTTTCACAAAAGGTTAACATATTTATGGTAGCTTGTGATAAAACATTCTAAAACAATATCACAAACAGAGCAATATCAAATAGTAAGCCATCATCCTAGAAGTAAGAAGAAGGTCATATAGAGAAATATACATTACATTGATGTCATAGGCCTCAAACTATAGCAAAGCCGTGGGCAGTTCAGGAACATTCTCTTATTATAAATAAGATCTTTATCAATATTTATCAATATCAATTTATCAATATCAATATATCAATATCAATATCAATATGATCTTTCTTAGAAATGTGTGGTGGGTGTATGCACATGTGTGTTTTAAAAGAACGTTGTGGTGGGGCACCTGGGTGGCTCAGTGGGTTAAAGCCTTTGCCTTCGGCTCAGGTCATGATCCCAGGGTCCTGGGATCAAGCTCCACGTCGGGCTCTCTGCTCAGCAGGGAGCCTGCTTCCTCCTCTCTCTCTGCCTGCTTCTCTGTGACCTCCATCTGTCAAATAAATAAATAAAATCTTTTAAAAAAAAACAAAAAACAAAAAATAAACATTGTGGTATTCTGCAATCTTGTTAACTCTGTGAAAGTAGCATTTTTCTTTTTTCATGTCCTCCTCTGTTCATGGGTACTTCAGCTTCAGATTTGTTGAAAACAAACTATAATCTCAAACCTAGTTCACTGATACAACTATACATTTTCATATTAGAAAAAAAAAGATTATTGAATTACATTTTATAAAGATACAAACTCAGTTTTGTATGCCCTTTCTACATGTTATTCCCTGGCATTGAATTTCAGTGCAATAAGGGAATGTGCTGATAGAAGGAAAATTACTTTGATTTAAGTTCTAAAATCATTTTGTCCTTTATAGAACACAACTATATAGTTTTTCTATAAATATGTAGTAGTTGAATGTGTCTCTTCACAAAATTGTGGCTTTGTAGCACATAATCTTAGCATTTTATGCAAGTAAAAACCTATTCTGTTCTCATCTTACAAGGTTTATTTAATAGAAGTGGAATAAACAATGTTGATGTAGAAATATATAATTTACAATAACTAATGCTGTTTTCATATTTACCTAAGCCTTTTTTTTTCACTGTGTTGCAATGAATAAAAATAAAATAATTATTTCACAGTGTACATTTTATAAGAATGCTGATGACTGTGATGGCCACATACCCTCTGTGTGTGACTGCTCCCCAGTCATACCCATTCTCGTATTAGGGCCTTTGCACTTTCTGAAACTTCTACTGGAATGTTTTTCTCCAGATACTTTTATAATTTGGCTTCTTCATCCTTTCCTCAGATCTTTACTGAAATGTTTCCTTCTCTGTGACAATCTCCCAGCCTTCCAGTATTTCTTATCCCCTTTTCTGTTTTTTCACACAATACTTTGTCACAATATTGTATTAATTATCAGTTTGTTCTCTCCCTGTTCCATTAGATGTAATCTTTGTGACTACCAGGAATATTTTTTATTTTAATATTGCTCATAAGTATATCCCTATCACCTATAATAGCTACTGATACGTAGTAGCACTTAGCAATTTTCTTGAATGAATGAATGGATCATTATTGAAACAATGATAACTCAGCATTAGTAATAATGAGATATTTAACATACATATTTAACTGAACTTCACATATACGGTCTTATGTTGATTCTTTTAGAGAATTATTTAGTAACCTTATGACAAGTGAAATTCCCAACAGCAATAGAAATACATATTAACCTGCACTTTGACACATCTCAGTAAATGTAAGAAACATATATAATGTGAAGTCTCTGGACAATATAAAAATGTTTTAACAGTTGGTTAAGATTTAGTGTGATAGCTATTTTCACAGTAATTTCAGAATACATATTTTTAGCCCTTCAGTCACCCTATGTCTTTTGATCAGAGCATTTATTCCTTTTGCATTTAAAATGATTATTTACAAGTATGTACTTAATTGCCATTTTGTTACTTGTTTTGCAGTTGCTTTTGTAGTTCTTCTCAGTTTCTTTCTTCTCTAGTTCTTTTCCTTTTGGTTTTTGATATCTTTCTTTAGTGTTAGACTTGGATTCCTTTTTCTTTCTTTTTTGTGAATCTATTATAGGGTTTTGATTTATGGTTACCATTAAGTTCCTACATAAACGTATTATGCATGTAGCAGTATTAAGTTGATGGTCACTGAGGTTTGAACCCATATTTTCCGAATACATATTTTCATAGGATAAAAATCCCTATAGTTTTACTCTGGTCTTGGATTATAGAGACAGTAGCTTCAATTTTGATATTCATCTCCATTATACCAGCTGTTAATGTGTTTCATGATCCTAAGTAACATCTATAAATTTTGCCATGTGTCTGTTTTAAAATGTTCATTAGTGCTTTGCTCTAGTTGAATTGGCTTTGATAAAATTTATATTAGCAATCTTTACCAACCCAGTTTTGTTTTAGCTGTTCAGTTTGGAATATTACTTCACACACAATTGCTATCATAGTCTTAATGCACTGGCAAGCCAATATTGTTGTGATTTTGATGGAGAGTGGCACTCAACAGTTCGACAGGCTGGGCAGTATTATTTCTATTATGATGCATGTATGCCTTGTCCAAATCATTTTGGTCACTTGCTCAAAATGTACTATGGAACATTTGAAATAATCTAATAATAATTTCTCTAATGTGAAAAAATAGTCCAGAAAAAGTGAGATAATTTTTGTAATAATCTTTAAATCAAATTGTGAAAATGTATTTATGATATTTATATTAAATAGTGCAATACAGATAATTCAGTCAACCAGCATCAACTGTGCATATTTCCGTGGCGCACTTGGTGCTAAAAATAAGGATATATTAACAGGTAGCAGTTCTTGAGAAGTTACTGTATCTTTGGCACTGTGGTCTTATTTTATATAAATTACATGATGTATCCTGTACTCCCACTGTATGAGGCAGGCATTAATTTATTATTTCCATTTTACAGAAGAGGAAATGCAGGGACACCCAGGTTAAATAATTTGCTTGGGTCATACAACTGATAAATTATGAAGCTAGGATTCAGATGCCTGTGGTTTGATGGTAGAAGCCAGTCTCTCAATCCCACTGCTATGTTGCCTCCCACATAACTGTGAATAACCAAGCCACAGCAGTTATTGTCAATGAGAAAGAGAAACAGATCTATCTTTAGTGTGCAATGAATTTTATGAGAAGGGTAAGTGAGGGATATCCTGAGAACGTGTTGGAGAAGCCAGCTGAAGGAGCTTTGGGTGGCAAGGACATAAGTTGAGGAAACTTGATGAGAACACAGACCTAGTTCGTCTTTTCATTGTTACATTCCCCAGCCTGGCCATGACAGCACTTTGTGGGAGGATGGCTTAAACAGATGTGACATCTAAACAAAATCGTAAAAACCTAAAGTATGAAATATGGAGGATTCTCTTTTGAATATTTCATATGCATCTGAGCTGAGATGAGCTGAAAGTACTTGTTTTAGCTCATGTCAAATTCTTAATCTGTTGTATCTAAAAGAATACCACAATCTTAACTGACCAGGAAGACTTAGGTGGTCAAAGTTCAGTTTACTGTACTGAGAACAAATTGGAAAAATAACAAAAATGTAAATAAAAACCGAAGGAAATCCTGCTAACTCTAAAATATGACATTTTCATTTTAGTGATACAGCAACTTAATAGAGGTATATCATTGGATGCTAATTACCAAATTTTGAAGTTTCTGACCATAATAGGAATTTACCAGAATATTTGTTAACTAAGATATTACAGTAGGAGAAAGGAGAAAATATCCGCTGTCTAATATATAGATACCCATAAAAATATTACAAGAAGAATGAAGAATGTGCTTCAGCATTTTTTTTTTCAGTGCTCTGGAGGGGTTTTACTATTATTGTACAACATTTGTGTATTTTGTTTAAAATGCTTTTAAGAGAGGTAATTTAGTTTATTGAGGTCATACTGTTGACAAAACATACAGTTAAGATTAGGAATCTGGAGAAGAGAATAAAATTAGGGAGTCAATTTCTGTGAGATATGGGAAATGTTAATGACTTGATATGCCAAGGGAGTGCCTTAAAGTTGGTATTTACAAAGAAAAAAAAGAAAGAAAGAAAGAAAGAGAAAGAAAAGAAAGACAAAGTATCTCAATTTGACAGAGTACTTGAACATTCTTTGCTTTAACTGTAGAGTATATTTTGGTATTTGAAAAGTGGATGGTATCTTGTCCTGCTTCTCAAAACAGGCTGCTTCTTACAATCACCATGGGAATGCTTAGAAATATTGATGCCTGGGCTCCCCCTCTAGATTAAGATTTAATTGGGCCTGGATGAAGACCTGGTCATGAATATATTTTTTTAAAGCTCCCAGGTGATTCTAAGGCACAACTGTTGTTGAAAACCAATAATTCAGGGCTTCAGAGCAAATTAAAGTTGGGAGGATTATTTGTTGGGAAGAGTTAATATTCAGATAACAGTGTCTTTATGCGATGACCCTATTTGTTGCCAGTTTTTCAATCTAGTAAATACCAAGAGTGTTAACAGTTAAAGAAATTGTTCTTCATTCCCAAGGAACTTCTAATGAAATGAATCAATATTGAAGTGCCTGGGCTGTTTCTAGGAAGAGCAAATGAAATGTGTTCTTTGGGAAACTGTTCAGCAAATGCTGTCATTTTAGCACTTCTCTAGTCCTATTTTTACAAAAGGCAGTTAAGGTTTCAAGGGGAGGGAAAACTGTACACAGAGTACGCTTAGAGATGCATTTGTCAGAGGCGAGAGAGGAGTCAGCACTAATTTGCTCAATGTGGACAAATGACACCATATTCTCTGTACGGGGAGAGTAATATGCAAAATATTATGTAAAATATACATGCTAAATAGTGATGCATTTTTCAGAAATTTGATAGTACCATGTAGCAAGTTAAAATGGTGGCTTAATCTTTCACAGTTATTAAGTCTGACACTTAATACGCTCATATACATTCAGATATTTACACTAGTGTTTCCGTTTCCATATGTATACATATAAGTTTTTACGAATGCCTGCCAGAAAATCACATTCATCACGTTTACTCTAGATATGGTTTTGTTCTATGCTTGTTACTTTTGACACTAGATGAGGGTTAGCTAAGACTCATGCTGGAGGGTAGTGACACTCATATAACACGTGGTCATGAGCCATTTTTTATTCAGATACTCAGCAAATTTATCCTTGACTAACTTGCTCATCATATTTAATTTCAAGTTTATCCTTTTTGACTCTTAAAATTGCTATTTTTCTTCTAAAATTATTTCTACCTTACTTATAGAAAACTACCTTTGCCATTATATCTACTAAACTTCCATGGGACTATAACTATTAAAGTTAATTATTTGCTTTAATCTTTGAAAGTTTGCCTTATAGCCACTTTGGAAAGTTGTTTGACAATATCTTCCATAACTTCACTTGTATTGTACTATCTATCACTCAGCTTGTCTGGTCTTATATATATTGGCAAAAGAACTGAAAAAGTTAAGTTCATAGTAGCACATTTCAATTAACCCCAAATGGGAAAACTATGCCAATCGGTAATAAAATGGAAAAAATACATTATGGTATATTCACAATAATTATTATTCAGCAATAACAAATAGAAACCTAGAGTTACATGCATAATATGAGTCAGTTTTCCATACACCATGTTGAGGAAAAGGAATGAGAAATATATAAGCACATACTATACAATTATATTAACTTACAATTAAAAAAACCTATTGTATTATTTTAGAAAACAGGATAAATGGTCTGGGGCAGGTGATGACTACAAACAACTCAGACAGCACAGATTCTGTTGTCTTTCTTGATGTAGACTCTAGTTATTCTTAGTCGTGAAAATTCATAAACACATAACTTCACAATGTGTGCATTTTTTGCCATGTCTGTTATACTTTAAAAAATGTTAAAAGAAACATCCAAAATTTGGCCAGAACCTGAGCTGGAACCCTAAAAATATCAAAATAAGGATAGCTGGGTTTTTGTTTCTTTTCTCAGCATTTTCTGAAAAATAACTTAGAATACAGACAAAAGTATGGAATTTGTAATTACTGCAAAGAGCAAAACGTGCTTCTATTATAGGCAAAGCTATATGGACAATATTTGGAAGCCAGATATGCTCACCAGTATACTACCAGTGCTGCAAACGTGGGCAACATTTGAAAATTATTTTCTTATTATTAACCCCTGTCATTCTGGAACAGACTAGGTTGAGTAACTATGTATGATGGAGTGGGAAGAGTATAGTTTATTATTGATTGCACTGAAAATGAGGAAGCATTGTTATTAGTCATGGTTAACCATCAGTGATCATGTAGTGTGTATTTGTGAGTTTGTATGTGTTAAAAACAATTAAATTTTTGTAAAAGTCTGGAAATGCTGTATCTGAGGACAGTTACATAAAACAGTAAATACTATACTCCACAAGTTTAAAAATGTACAATTTTTCATGTGTTTATCATTTTTCCTTCTCTTATTATTCTCAAATGTATTGTTTTTAGGGAAACTCTTTAAAGAGTAGGGAAAATAAATTATTATTAATCCCATTATAAAGAGAAGCAAATTAGGAGCCAGATGGGTTAAATGACTTTCCAGAGGTCACAAGGGTAATAGTTGTTTGAGTAAGTACCAGAATCTGTGTCTCCTAATTTTTTTTTTTGTCTATTTCTCTAATTAACTTGAAATATATGCCTAGATTGGCCAGGAGTTTTTAGAACATGATCTCTGTTAAGATACATTTCAGATTATATTTGAAACTGGTTCAGTTCAACAAAATAAAAGAAAAAAAATCAAGATTTTTTGAGTTGTAAATGACATCCAATTATATTTACAATTTCAGAAATTAATTACAACTTCATAAGTTAAAAAATACATAAGACTAAAGTATCTCATACCACTAATATGTTTATTTCAGTGACAGTAATTCATTTTATCCTGTTTTCCATCAATACAAAATAGCAATAAATGTGAACTTTAAGAAATTATATTGTAAGAATTTTGAATTTACCTTCCCCTCCAGTATAAAAGTTTATAATGTGAAAATAATTATTACTTGGACACAAATCTTGATTATACACAAACATCCATCCTCAGTAATACGTAGGCTGTGGGTTATAAAGGACTTTGAAAGGAGAAATCTAATTTTCTCTCTTTTTTCTTTTTTCATGATGTCATTATAAAGTCAAGGACTAAATAAATTTTTGATCCAAATATAACTGTCATATGATATAAACCAAGCAAATAGAAGGTCATGACACAAGTGGCTCTAGTTATTAAAACTTTATCCCTTCCTTGGGATTATGCCATATGACTTTGTATAATTGTTGTGTCTTGGGTATTCATTAAACCTGTCTCCCTGGTGAATGAGGACATTAGTGAAATAACACATCAAATTGTCATGAGAGCTGAAATCAAAAGGGTAGATTATGTCACCATAGTCAGATAGATAATATCTGTGAAATTCTGTACTTCAAACTTTATAAAAATATATTTCTAGACAGCTTTATTACTTAAAATAAATGCATGTGCTAACACATAATATTAATGGTGTTATTAAGAATAAATACTTTGGCAAATCTGGAGGATAGTCATTTACTTCTCAAATTCTGTGTGCTTTATAGGGTTCAAATGAAGCACAAATAAAGGACTGGAAGTTGAGTACAAAAGTTATATTGAAAAAAAAAGAAAATATGAATGGAATAACTCTTCAGATATTGGTCTGGTATAGCTGTTAATAGATTTAAATACTTGTGAGTTTTAGTAAATATTCAGTAGTGTATGGAAATCAGAACAAAGTTTGGAGATAATTATTTTTCATGTTCAATGATGGAATAAAGGTATAATTACTACCCAGTAAGGCCTTTTAACAACTGTATTTTAAAATAAAAATGGGTTATTTCATATGGAAGATTGGAATATTTCTATAATTGGCTGTGCTTTAAAAAACCAGAAATCTCAATTCGTGGTGTTTATCTTTAAAGGAAGCTCTTATTAAAATAAAGCTGGATATAATTCTGCTAGGAATGTCCCATTAACAATCAGCAAGATGCTGAATTAAAATAAGTGTTTGATAAATAATTTCATAAGGGCCCTTGGATTTTCCATCCACGAAGCAGTACCGGCATTTATGCTCTTTGCTGATGGCAAAAGTAAACAAAGCCATGAATTGCGAGAAATGACAGGGATGACTGCCTCATGTGGGTCCCATGGATCACAAAGAGACACATGAAGAGATGAAAGGTTCTGTCCAATGGTGAACAGTTTAGTCCATTTAAAAAACAAGAGCATATGAGAGCTGGATACATTCACTGTGACTTGAGCAGTAGTTGAAAAACAAAAGAAATGTAAACCTTCAAAGTACAGAACCTTTTTGTCAAGTGCAATTTTATGTAGGGTCCCCTGATACACAAAGTATAAAAAGGAGGGCTGATTAAAATGGGGCAGGTGTCTTGGAAAACAGCCCAGAAACTTATGAGAAACCTCCAGGGATCCCAAACCTTCGGTAAAACACATGTGCATTTTAGATTATACAATGTTAGACCTAATAAAACTTCAGCATTTATCTAATCCCACTCCTTTATTGTACAAATGAGATATTAAAGTTCTTCTGGTTTGGGGGTTTGCCTTTTAATCCCAAGGAAGTAGTCAGAAACTTTTTGTCTTCTGAAACCAAATCAGGGCTATTAAAACCACTTGGTTCTTAAAAAATTGCTCTGTTGGTCCCATTTTAATAGCAAATCATTGTTTAAGACAACTTTTAAATATATAATAAAAAATAAGAATAAAAATGGGTCATCTTTTACAGAGTGGCTTTGAAGTTAATAATGAACATTAAAAAAAAAACTACTTCTAGATAAGATTTAAATATTTTGTAAGTAAGGGTGTCAAGAATTACTAATTGGATGTTAAAGTTTCGAGACTTGACTGAAGTCACAAGATTTAAATGGTATCATAAACCAAATTAAGCAAGATTCACTTTTTCAAAACAGTTATTTTAAACCTGGCTACTTTTGGATTACTCTTGAATTCCCAGCCACTAAAGGTATAAAAGTGATAAACTGTTTGATGTTGTGGTGGAAAAGTATTTTTGAAGTGTTTTTCTTTGGAGAAAACTGCTAGGAATTTACTCCTCTCTGTGCCAAAGGCAAAAGTGTGGGTTAATTCTCTTGTCTTCTCTGATCAGCCTTTTATGGGACCACTTAGAGATATGACCCTGGCAGTCAGGGGGACACTAATATTGATGTCCGCCTAGTCTCTGAGTTTTCTGTAGGAGAGAAGCGGGCAAGCGGGTCGTTTTGGTGATGGGCTAAAGGAAGTAGTTGCTAAATTGCAGTCATTATGGACTTCTAGAGTTATCCAAGAGAAAAATGCATATGTGTTAATAATGACCAGATTTGGGCCATGCAGAAGAGATGCACTGGGGAAGAGAAGGACTGATTTAGGCTATATGCTACTGAGCACTGAAAAATGATAAAATGGAAGCTGGGAAGAGACTATTGGGTTCCTTGGTGTCAAAAAGTGAGCAAGCAGCTGCTGGAAAAGTTACCTCAAGTGAAGACAGGTCTCCAGATACCAGCAAAAGTGTCCTGTGAATAAATAAATTAGTTTTAACTGTTTCCTAGCTTCAGGAAGTACAGGACCATCTCCAGATATTGTTGTATCAAATGAGAAGATGGTTTACGTCTCTTATCTACCCACCCATCCACTGCTTTCTGGAACTAGGAAATAGTTAAAACTAATTTATTTATCCACAGCACACTTTTGGTGGTATTTGGAGACCTGTCCTCCCTTGAGGTAACTTTTCCAGCTGCTGCTTACCTGTATCAAATGAGACGATGGTTTACCTCTTTTATCCACCCACCCACCCCCACTCTACTCCCCTACCTACTCCAACCCACAAGGTTTTATCCAGGGCTAAGGGAAGAAATTTCCCTACCAAACAAATTTGAAATGAGACAACAGGAGAAAAATAAATTGGCTTTATGATTTTGTTTGAATCTTGTTTTTTTCAGTATTGTAGTTATTGATATAAGAATTTATCACTGTTAGTAATAATACATTTGGTCCACACTCCTAGTTAAGATTATAAAGCTTCTGGATTCTCTTTCACTGAGTGAATGCAATGCGTACGTACGTGTGTGTGTGTGTGTGTGTGTGTGTGTGTGTGTGTGTGTTTTAAGAGCCTAGTGCAGGAGGTTAAGAGATTAAGAGAACAGATTCTAGATCAAGACTAGCTGAGATTACATTCCAGCTGAAACCACTTACTAACAGTGTGACCTCCAGTGATTTATTTAATTTCTTGGTGCCTTAATTTGCTTATCTGTAAAATGTTGTAAGAAGAGTACCCACCTAGTAGGGCTCTTTCAAAGAATGAGTAAGATGAACGACTCTCAGCACATGTGAAATACCATAAAATTATTTATTATTGCGAACACTGTCATAAATAAGAGTGCTGGTTAGCTGGATATCTTGTTACTGACAATGTTAGGTCAAAGGTCAGACGTATTTACATATTTATTAAAAACTGTCAAACTATGCTCTGGAAAGCCATTTACAAATGATCTCCCTTTAGATTTAAAAGCAAAAGCTACATATAAATGGAGGCCTTGTGAAGGGACACATCAGGAGGTTCCTTTAGCGATGACTAATAGTTTATAGAGAGCCAGCCGCTTTGAAAGTTATTTGGGAGAAATACACAGAACAGGTGGACTGTACGACCTCTTTGCCCTGTGAAAATTAGTATTTGAAATGACCCGATTCTCAACCTGAGAATTTTCAAAGTGACAAATTATGCTCATTTGGCTTGTAATGATGTCCTGATTATAGGCTATAAGACCAATGATGGATTTCCTTGACTTCTTAATGTTCTCAAATCCTGTTGTGACCTTTTCATATCCAAGCATGTAGCAATATTTTCAGAAACAGCTAAAGGTTTCATAATTATATATTTAAATATGTACTGTATGTCATAGGATAACCTTACATGTTTTATTTTAAATCAGTCTTTCTATATGTGCTTTAATCCTTGTTTATTTATTTTTATTTCAACAAACGTGTGATGAAAGCAGCTTTAGGAATTAGCAAATATCTCTTGTCTTTGGTAAGAGATACTTTAGATATACCTGTATAAAAATAGTTTTTTAAGATTTTTCTTAAAAAGATTCATGTATTTATTTTAGAGACAAAGAGAGATCATGAGCGGGAGTGGCAAGAGGAAAGGGAGAGAGAATCTCGGGCCAACTCCATGCTGAGCACAGAACCCATCGCAGGGTTTGATCTCACCACCCTGAGATCACAGCCTGAGCCAAAACCAAGAGCTGGACACTTAACCGACTCTGCCACCCAGGCACCTCTGTTTTAAGATTATTTTAACATTATTTTCATTAGTACATTCTTAGTATTTATTGAGTTTCTGTTGTGCAGCAGGCATAAAGCTAGGTGAAGGAGAAAAATGTGAACAAAAAGCAGACCAGGTCAGTATCCTCATGATGCTGACCACCTAGGGATGAAATGGACTGTTAACAGTCTTACATTTGTGACTTGCTGGCATTTTGAGGGATGAATTAGATCACCTGGGGAAACTTGAGACGAGGCTTGGTTTTAAACGCTAAAGAAAGGGGTGCCTGGGTGGTTCAGTCAGTTAAGTGTCTGCCTTTGGCTCAGGTCATTATCTCAGGGTCCTGGGATCGAGCCCCGAATTGAGTTCCCTGCTCAGCAGGGAGCCTGCTTCTCCTGCTCCTTCTGCCTGCCGCTCCCTCTACTTGTGCTCTCTCTCACTGTCAAATAAATAAATAAGATCTTAAAAAAATTAAAATAAAATTAACCACTAAAGAGAGAAGAAGCCAATGAGGGAGAAAGAGAAACAAGAGAGGTGGGATGGAAATCCTGAGTGCTCTAAAATGGAGAAGAGATTGTTTCCAAAGCGAGGTGGTGGCAAAGTCCACAAAGGCCACCCATAACTTCTGTGTGATGTACAGACATAGAGGTTATTGGGAACCTCTTCAGAGTCTGTTCGTGGCCAGGGTAGCCACTGAAAGTTACCTGAAGAGGATTTAAGAGTCAGTCAGAAAAGGGAAATGGAGACAGCACAGCAACCATTCCTTATACAAAGTTTAGCCGAACAGAATACGGAGGATTGGGTTGTTTGCTGGAGGGAGATGTGGGCTCAAGGTGAGTCTTAAAGACAGTGGGAATCCGAGCGTGACAGAATGAGCCCTGCAGGGCTGAAATGATGACATAGGTAAGAAGCCCGAGAGTGAATGAACCATGTCTAGCTTGGGAGGAAGGCGTAGCGAAATTACAGGTTGAGGTCAGCCATACCAATCTGTTGCTAATGGGAGGAGACTTGAAAGGGAGGAAATTTCATGGGCCTGAGCACTGGCCTCAAGGTTTTCTGTGTATCCCTTAGTGTGGTGGGGCTGGTGGGATCTGGTGATAGAGCAAAGTACACAGCTTAAGGGGAATAAAGGAATTCTTTATATTCTTACAAATAACAGGCTGTTTCTGTTTCTTCTTCAGAGTAGTTGGCTTGTGTGAAATAGTTAGCTTTGAATTCAACAGATGTTGGCCTTAAACTTAAGCTCCTTTTCTTGATTATGCCAGTTACCTGAAATAATAGTTCTGTACCCATCTCTCTCTCTCATCCCAGACCATCTGAACAGATAGTCTCTATCACTCATGTCCAGACCAGTCTGGGTACATAGTGAACTCTCAAATTTTAACTGGATGAATGAATGGATTTTATGTGTATAATACTTATAGTTCATTTGGTTATTTCCTTCCTTATTATTTTCTAAAATGTCCTGTAAAATCTGACCTGTTTGAACCATACTAAGAGGAAGAAAAAGCTTTTTAACCTATCACTGGCAGAAAAGTTAAGGAAAATGCAGCCTGTCCTGGGAATAATCATGGCCATGACAGTAAAAATAAGCTTGAAGAACTTCAAAGAACAGTTGAAAATAAGTGAAGAGGATATATGTATATTCTTGGTTTCATTTTCATTACAGTTAATATAGCAGATTTTATTCAGAAGTTCTCAGTAATAGTTATTATTTCAAATGTAGAGGTAAATATAGTTGTTACAATTAAATATTGGTTTTGAACTTAAAACATCTTTATCTTAGTAATGATCTTATAGTAAATTATGTTAATTGTGATATGTGTTTCTCTTTCATATGAGACCACAATTTTTCAAAAATAATTTAAAAAGAGAGAATAAAATATGATAAACAACTCACATGTAATTTTATCATTTGAAATAAGTTCCCAGTGTATAATTTTTACCTTTAATAAGACAAAGTCTGACTTCAGTGAACAGTTCTAATTTCTCTTTTATTAAAACTATAATTGTAATTAGTGTATTGGTTTTTCTTTAACTTATCATATGGTTGATCACTTCTTTAATTTATCAGAAAAGCATTCCAGGTTGGAATGAATTTGAATTATGGCTATATATATACACACACATACACACATAGGCACTTAATCATACGAGATATGCGGATGTAGTGCTATTTATAATCAGAAATACTGAGTTCTTACAATATGCTAGGACTTGACTGAAGCTCTTTACATCTATTAATTCATGAATTTTCTTAATGGGTAGGTATATCTCCCATTTTAAAGACAAGAAAACTGAGACAGAGAGAGACAGAGTTTAACTACCCTGTCCAAAGTAGTTTAGCTAGAAAGCGACAAACAGCCACTCCATTATACACCCAGGTGTTTCTACGGAGCCCAACAGAAGTAGTAAATCTTACTGGTAGTTATATTAAGAATTTACAGAAAAAGGGGTGCCTGGTGGCTCAATCGTTAAGCGTCTGCCTTCAGCTCAGGTCATGATTCCAGTGTCCTGGGATCAAGCCCCACATCTGACTCCCTGTCCTGGGGGAGGCCTGCTTCTCCCTCTCCTGCTTCCCCTGCTTGTGTTCCCTCTCTCGCTGTTTCTCTCTCTCTGTCAAAGAAACAAATAAAATCTTTAAAAAAATTTTTTTAAAGAATTTACAAAAAAATTACAAAATTAAGATAAATACAAGCTTATATAAAATTGATTTTAATATTTTGGAATATAAATAATTAACCAGAGGGGTGTCTGGGTGGCTCAGTAGGTTAAGCATCTGACTCTTGATTTTGACTCAGGTCATGATCTCAGGGTCCAGGGATGGAACCCCATGTCAGACTGTGTGCTGGTGTGACACCTGCTTAAGATTCTCCCCTTTGCTCTCCTTATGCCCCTCCCCCCATAAAATAAATAAATAAATCTTTTAAAACAACAATTAATTAGAGCTGACCCCTACTTTGAAATGGAGAAGACTGAGACTCCCGGTATACCTGATGATAATGAGAGGGTAGAAGTGATATTGTTAAATTGAGGGTGAGGGAACAAATTTCATAGCAAACACTGAGGCAATAAAGGAAGGGAGAACATTAACAAACATCGTTCATTTTTATTGCCATATTTCAGAGAAAAACAGGTAGAAACAGAAGGAAATAAATGTGAATGAATGTATAAAATTGTTCAGATGTAAGAACTATAACATTTCACTTAGCGTCCTAAAGTTTTAAATTAAAGAAAAAAGAATAATCTGAATTAAGAGTATTCCACTTTTATGCCTTAAAGGAAAATTTTATTCTACAAAAAAGACTTTGGTATTTACCTTATTCTCAAAGATCCATATAGAAATACATGCATAAGAGCCTAAAATAATCAGCTAAAGACAGAGTCAACAGGGAAAGTAAAATAATTAGGTGACTGTGCATATTTTCTTTTCAAAACCACTATATTGTTGTTTCTATGATAACATGAGGTTCTGTCTATAGTAGATCATCCCAAAGGCATGCAGTTCTAAAAATTAACATTAATACAATATCATTAGCAAGAAGTAATTTTTTACAGGAGTAAAATCGAGATCTGGAATGTGGAGCACATTTTCTGTTTCATATAAAATGATAAAAAAAGATCAACTAAAAAATATTCTGATGCATGTTTGATCAACTAACTCTTCAACATGTATTTTGACAGCTTGTGCAGTGTTGCAGATCTTTCTGTAACTGTAATGAACAGTTCAATGTGTGAATATAAAATGTTAGACTCCAGTAATATTTCCTTAATTTTATATTTTCAGAAACACCAGCCCTAGGAGGGAAGTGATTGAATGGGAAGTGAAACTGAGCTACATTGACCTTATAAACTTGTAGTGGGGATGGAAAGACTTTTATTTTTTAAGACTTTATTTATTTGAGAGAGACCACAAGCAGTGGGGTGAGGCAGAGGGAGGGGGAGAAGTAGGCTCCCTGATGAGCCAGGAACCAGACTGGGGCTAGATCCAGGAACCCTGGGATCATGACCTGAGAGGAAGCCAGAGACTTCATTGACTCATCTGCCCAGGCGCCCCTAGACTTTAAAATTTTGATAGGATTGATTAACATGTGAGTTTAGATTATTAAAATAATCAGATCTAATGAAGTACTTCACATTCTCAGTTGTCTTAAGCTGCATCAGAGTGTGAAGCTTCTGTGCAGCTAGTTGATCTAAGTTCTAACCAATCACACTTTGGCTTGAGTAAGGTCAGAGGATGTGATAAACACAGACAGACACCACTTGGATCCCCAAGGAAGGACTTGCTCCTGCTTCCTTTGAGATTTGTCAAGAGACAGACCTCAACTGTCATCCCACTTAGGGGTTGCCCCACTGTAGATTCATTTCACCCAAACTCATGGCCTTGTTGGACCAGTGTGGATCTGTTGGCTAAAGTGGGAATAAAAAGACTTGAGCATTTCAGCCCAATACAAGGGGGACCATTTAAATTCCATAGCTTCCTATAGGGTTGCTGAACCCATTGGACCGTCTTCTTGCCTTGCAGTTGAATTTTGTTCTCCATGATCCTGCCTTCTTCCCTTCCTTTCTGAAGGGTTGACTTCTGAACACTAAATATTTTATGGAGTGTGCTGCACAGAGGTTCCAAGTTATGATGTAAGGATATAGAGCTCATGACAAAGTTACCATCTAGGCCCTAGGGCTACAGGGTCAAATTTTATAGGACCTGTCTCAGTTTGTTTGGACTGCTATCCTGAAATACCATAAACTGGGTAGTTTACATATAGCAGAAATTTATTGCTCATGGTTCCGGAGACTGGAAAACCAAGATCAGGGTGCCAGTATGGTCGATGAGGGCCCTCTTTCTGTCAGCAGACATCTTATGTCCTCACATAGCTGCAGGGCAGGATCTCTGTGAGATTTTTTTTTTCTTTTTTCTTTTTTTTTTATGGACTATAATCTCATTCATGAGGATGGAGACATCCTCATGTCCTGATCCCTCCCAAAGGCCTCACCATTACATGGATACCATTACACTGGGTGCTAGAATCCCAGTATGTGCATTTTACAAGGATGAAAACATTTAGACCACAGTGGGAGCCAATTGGGTAACTTACTGAGTGAATTAGCCTAAATATAATATAATAGTAAGTATGGCAATGATACCATGGGGACCAGAAATTGGAGAGCACAAGCCTCCTCTAAAAACAAACAAACTTAATCAAAATATAATGTGAGCCAAACAAAATATATTTTATAATGAAAAGGGAAGACTCACCATTGCTAAATCTCCAAAGCAGAAAGTCATGTGTGGCAAGGGAGGGAGAATAGAAATCAAGCAATAGTCAGGGATTTCAGATCTTAAACTCCGAATAACATGTGACATTTTCTAACTAAAATATGACTATACAAAATCTGAGGCAAATTATTTCTGTACTTTTTTGTATAAGAAATATACTTTGCCAAGTTTCTTTCTTCTCCATGGCTAAAGAGTTGTCAGCATAGAAATGATGAAGGTCAGTGAGACACAAACAGTAGACTGAGTTGAGGAATTTGCCAGGAAAATGCTGAGAGAAAAATCAAAACCTCTCTTGAACGCAGTTAACATGGGACTGAAATATCAGTTAGGCTTGGTGAAGTGGAAGCCTCGCACATTTGGTGAAAAAAAATTCAGTCTGAAGGTTGTCTCCATAGTTACTACAGCTAGGGAGAGGAGTGATACTTTCCATGCCTTGGTCTTTTTCTCTGTTAAATTTCGCTAATATGAATACTTTGCACTTTGCCTTGTTCATAACACTTGTGAGGATCATGGGAGTTAACGTATATGACAACACTTTATTAGTGTTTATTGCTTCATCCCCCCCATACGTATATGTATGTATTCTTTAGAATTTTTTTCAGCTGCTTCTCATCTACCCATAGAGAATTCTTTTTTTTTTTTTTTTTTAGGTATAATTTCCCTTTAGAGATCTGTCCTTTTTCAACTTTTAATAGCATTAACTCTATTCTATCTGTTTGCATTTTAATGTAATTAAAGCCATTACAAGTTTCTCTTTTGCATGTACTTTGATTTAGCATAACCATACAGAATACAAAGAAAAATAGTACATTCTTTCAGTTTAGCCAGAATGTATTTTGCAAGGGAAGAAAACTACATTAAAAAAAGAGTTGAATTAGCACCTTCATACTATGCATAGAGAATGACCTTATAGAAAGTGAATTAAAATGCTTTGGAAGTTGTAAGGAAACCTGCTGGTTCACTTAATAAAATCAAACATTGGTCATTCAAGGCTAGCAGTGGAGGGGAAAGAATTTTCACCATTCTGACTTCTGTCCTCAAGATTAACTTTCTTCTCAAGGTCTGTTAATAATAACTACTGGTCTAAAGATATGGAGCAGAAAAAGTCATTGTATTCTTTAAGGCTCCTGCCTGTGGCTGTAAACTTGCTTGTGCTCCTCTATATATTATATGCAAATATACCTCAATCAATAGCACAGAGCTCCCCATATAACAAATACTTGATGCATAATTTCTTAATGAACATAAATGTCAGAGACCAAAATGGAGCATTAAGAAATGTTTTTACTATTATTTGAGGAATAAAACAAAAGGAATGCAAACATAGAAAGTTAACGTTCTACCTTTAACCTTGAACTTAGTGACCTTATTCAGAAGATGGCCCTAATAAACTGGATGGCCTCCCTTCATGATTTCAATAGAGAACAGGAATAAAATAAATTAACATATATACAAGAAATGCAGATATATATGTATAGAGACTGTTTGCAGTATAATAGGATAAAGTATATGTTAGTTTGTAAAAGCTTTATTATACAAGTTCATCTTTTTATTATATAATTGTCTAAAGTGCCTAGAAAATACTTAAGTCATAAATTGTTTACATCATATCTTGTGTCACCTGTTAGAAAACTTCAAGGCTAGGGCCTGGCCCTTTGAATATTCCACAGCATTTAAACAGTGACTTCATGCAGTCTGGCAAACAGCCATTGAAAAAGAAAATAAAACACTAGGATAATTCAATTGTTTATAATTTTTATTGGTGTACATTTTAAACTGACTATACTTCTTTGCCACTACATCAAGACTGATGTATTTTGAGGGGGTTCTAACAAGAAACTGTTTCAGTTTGTGTGGGGGGGGGGGGGCGGTTCTTTTTTTCCTTTCTTTCTTTTCTTTTTTTTTTTTTAATCCTCAAGGAGGCAGACCTAAAAGTAGAGGAAGAAAAAACAAACCAAGGCAGGATAGAAACTAGACTGACTTAGCTGTTAGATCCAAAGCTATGCCATGAACTCCTGGCTTGACCCTTAAGTAACCGTACTATGAAAGGATAAGTAGAACATGTACTTTGAAAAGAGGTGCTTTACTTTGGGAAACAGTGAAATGAACTTACATTGGCGTCAACACTTAGTTCATACTAGGAAACATTGCCTGATGTTTCTCAGAAGTCGCATGACTCATGTAGCCAATCAGCCCTCAGGAGTAGATTCTGAGAATTCCAAATGAGACAAAACCATCCCAGTAGGTAAACTGAAATCTTCATTTGTCTTTCATTAGTAGTTTTTCCAGCTATTATTTTTTCTGGTTCCAAGAGATAAGAAGGATAGAAAACAGTAAATGGTAAGATAAAACTGTCAGGTATAATTTGTAAAGCCTTAGAACCTTCTGGACACTGTGGAACAAGGAATCAGATGCACAGAAAATGCAGATCACATCTTTAAACAGTGTACCTGGTGTTTAATTTATAATGCTCTCTTCTATTTATCAGGTTATATCTGGGCTAAATTAGTGACAAGGTTTACAATGTGATTGTCCTAAAAAATAATCTAATTAATGTGGTCCTTCACTTCTTTGAATCTCAAACGTCTCAACAACATTTTGATTCTTCGAGAAATAAAATTAGTCTTTTAAACGTGTGTGAGTGCACACACACGAATGGGCATGATTATCTTAAACTTCTCTAATTTTAAACTATAAATTTTTAGGTTCAATAATAATGTGTCTATAGATCTTTTTTCTACAACTTTATCAGAGTGTATAGTAATGAGTAAATGATTGAAGAATACAATTTATGATTTTGTGTATATTTCCACCTCCTAAGCAGTTTGCTGGAATAACATAATGCAATTTACTGTTGCTTGTTGATACTATAGGTGCAGATAATTAAGCCCACCTCCACAGTAAAACAATATCCCCATTTTCATTCCATTTCTTTACTGATATGCTCATTGTTTATTTTATGAGTTGATATTAAAAGTTGTAGGAACTAAGACTGTAAATGTGAATATAGCCTCCAGTTTCGAGGCTCTTGTTTTTAGACTGATTGAAATAGTTAATCAGGACCTTAAGACATGGACAACTCCCCAAGTTTATGATCTTGAGTTATTCCATTCCCACTCCCTTTGAGCCAGGAATACCTCTTTTATTTATTTTTTTAAAGATTTTATTTATTTATTTGACAGAGAGAGAGAGACGTCACAAGTAGGCAGAGAAGCAGGCAGAGAGAGGGGGAAGCAGGCTCCCCGCTGAGCAAAGAGCCTGATGTGGGGCTCCATCCCAGGACCCTGGGATCATGTCCTGAGCCGAAGGCAGAGGCTTTAACCCACTGAGCCATCCAGGCGCCCCCAGGAATACCTCTTTTAATGAGACAGAGGTTATCTCCTATAATTAGTAGATGAAGGCCAGAATTATAGAACAAGTTTCCCACTTAAGGATCACAGCTCAGATAACCTAAATATAGCTCAGTAACAGCAAATGACCACATATCTTTCTCTGACAGTAAAAGGACAATAATGGTATCTTCATACAGCCAATTAATTGAAAGAGAAGCATCATCCAGAAGAAAGAGAAAAAAACCTGGAAGATTCAGGCATTTTCAATATCCACTAAATGGATATCTGTGGTCCTTAAACTGGATAAACAATGTAATTCACCCTCAGTGGTTGGTTGGTTGGTTGATTGATTGATTTCAGTGTTCCAATATTCCTTGTTTATGCACCTCACTCAGTGCTCCATGAAATACATGCCCTCCATAATATCCACCACCAGGCTCACCCATGCCCCCTTCCCCTCTAAAACCCTCTGTTGGTTTCTCAGAGTCCATAGCCTCTCATGATTTGTCTCCCCCTCCAATTTCCCCCAATTCACTTTTCTTTTCCGTCTCTGTTAGGATACGGAGTCGACCACCCCTCAAATAGAGAACACTCTCGATAATGCAAGTCACACAGCGAGGTTTATCTCCAGCTAGCTGGGGTCCGAGTATCTGCCCGACGCAGTGGGTTTCTATAAGGACCCTGAGCACTCAAAGCCAAGGGTTTATATAGCATTTTTAAAGCACTTAACACAGTAATTTTCCATCACTTCTGAGACCCTACATACTTTTGGCTTGCGCCCCCCCTGGTGGTTTAACAAGATAAGCTCTTTTCAACATCTGGTCCCCGTGACGCAACCGCCTAGCTGTCCTGGTGGTTTAAGCTGATTAGCTGCTGCCGGGTGGGTGCGGGGGTGTTGCAGGGTAGGGCACTTTCTTGGAACTAAAGCAGGGTGGGGGTCTCTGGAACTAAAGTAAAGTAGGGGAAAGTTCAGCCCTTGAGCCAGAGATGGCTGCCCAAGCTAAGATGGCTGTACTTATGCTAAGGCTAAACCTGAGGTGGGATGGCCTTAATTTTTCTCCGCCTCCACATCTCCTAATGTCCTCCATGTACTCAGTTGTTTTTAATATACATTTTTAAAAAAAAAATCTTTCCAACAATTACAGTGAACTAGATAGTGTAAGGCAGTGATTCTCATCCTTGGAACTGTACTTTTTAATCCCTTGAGGAGATATACCCACCCTCACATTTTCTGTTTCCACTGATTGAAGGCAGCAGCTCTGGATCAGTTTCAGAAAGGTAACTTTCTAGAATGCGTACTGTTTTCCCACCTTTTCCTCAGAATATTGGGAATGTAATGATTTGCTTCTCAGGTCATCGTGAGTACCAGTTGTTTGCCTCCAATTATAGAGGCTGCTGAATTGGGCAAACTAACTTGGGGTCCAAGAATACCAGTGGTTTCATACATTGAATTTTATTTAAATGTAATTAGTGTTTTGGAACTCTATTTTAATTTAGATTTAATATTATATTTATTTATATGCAATATATAAATATATAGTTATATACAGTATGCATAATATAATATATACTTATTCTGTACATGCATTTAATATTTATATTTTATTTAAATTATAATTCAAAGACAGAGTTATCAGACTGTCAAATAATCATTGACATAAAAATTTCAAAAAGATGGAAAAAAAAAGTTAAGGACTCCCATTAAGAATAATTTGACTTTTGAATTAATTGACTCCTCATATCTGTGGTCTTTATTTCTTTTGGTGTTTTTGTTTTCTTGTCTCTCTCATGGATAACTAGCTCTAAATCTGCTTATTTACTTATTCCTGTGTATTTCACCCAGGAAATGAAAAACTAGACTTTGTACTCTAGAATAATTTTCTGAAAGCTTTTAAGAGTCAGCTGTACAAACTTTTCACATGTGGATTAAATGACATTTATTTTGCCAGTTTCAATTTTTTTGCAGGATATCATTTCATACATACAGTAAATGACCTCAGAGTTAGTTTGAAATTGCCCATAATGTCCTCTGGCAGTATGATTTTCTACAGGATAGAAAAATTTGTATTATTCATTCCTGAATCCCAGGAGTCTAGAGCATTTCCTAACATATGGTAGATGTTCATTATTTTTTTTAAGATTTTATTTATTTATTTGACAGACAGAGATCACAAGTAGGCAGAGAGGCAGGCAGAGAGAGAGGGGAAAGCAGGCTCCCTGCCAAGCAGAGAGCCGACATGTGGCTCGATCCTAGGACCCTGGGATCATGACCTGAGCCAAAGGCAGAGGCTTTAACCCCCTGAGCCACCCAGGTGCCCCTGGTAGATGTTCAGTCAATATTTAATGAATAAAGGAGTAAAAAATGTGAGGTGATGCTGGCCTCTTGTAGAAAGCCAGGAGCACACAACAGTGTGAGGGTTTCACAGGTGACTTTGCTTGGGATAATCCTCAGTATCTAAAACAAATAGAATTTAATAGCTTTGCTAATTCCTTTAAAAAGTGTATTGATATTGATAAATTGATTTTTATCACTTTATCACTGGGATTCAGAGTTGATTTATAAATGTAGAGGCTTATTTATACAAGTCAAGTTTACTAAGCATTTATCTTATGAGTTCCTTCTTTGGACCATGCCAGTTTAAAATCAATTAATTTTGTTTGTGTTTCTTCTTATTAATCAATAAAAGATTTTGACATTGTTATAAAATATTTGACATTTTTTAACACTGAAAGTCATTCATTTATTCATTCAGTGTCTATTGAGTCCTAGCAAGTATTGCCTGATATACGTGGCTACTTTGACCTCTTATTACTACAATTCTCCATCTTCAGTTTTGAAATGTGTTTACTTACTGAGTTGGAACTCTCTCATCTAAAAGTGATTTTACTACTACTTCCTGATTCTTACAATTTTAGCTTTAAGCTTTGACTTTGCCATCTATTCTAACATCTAAGCATGACAGTTATTCACAGAGCCATGCCAACATAATAAAACTATAAAATGTATATTTATGGTGCTCAAGATAGTTACAGCTGAAATTATTTTTATGGGCATGTTTTATCTTTGAGATTCCCAATAGCTTTGTTATATTTGGTAATAAACACATACTCTATAACCTTGTGGTACATAATTTATATAAATCAATGAGGATAGAGAGATTTCTTTGGAAGCCTGTTTTGTTCATTTTTTTTTTCTTCAATAACATTTTCAAACCTGGGATAATTTTAAAAATTGGAAAAAAGACCACACTGGAAATCAGATCTGGATTCCAGCCAATATCCTGATAATGAGTCCTCTAACTTTGACACTAAGGTTAAATGGACCCTTTAGATTGTATCATGAATATTTGCATGGACTGAAGTGAAATTGTCCAGTTTATTTGAAATAACCTTTTTCAGACTGGTGATACTTCTCTCTCTAACATATAGTAAAAGGTTTTAGAAAAGTTGGTTTGTTGCCAATTTATTCATATCATTGCATACAGCCATCTGGCAAATATTTTCCTTAATTGCTTTTTGGGGTGTTATGCATAGCAAGGAACTATTGTAGCTCTCTCCTGACTACAGTTTCTACATTAATATGGAACTTGATCCTCTGATGACAGTTACTTCTATTTTCCATTTTTCCTTTACACCCTTTACTTTCTAAATTTCCTTTTTATAGGCACATGCATCATTCTTTGTAATAATAGACATGTGAGATATTTAATGGATGTTTTGATAAAAATTATGTATTCCTATGCATGTTCATATGTATAGATGTATAGATGTATGCACACACATCCACTAAAAATTCTGATGGGAAGACACCATTTCTTGTTCATCTAATGTACCATTAATGATGTGGATTTGTAATATTTTACCTGCTGATAAGTTACCTGATGAAACTTAAATATATTTAAATATTAGAACAGAACATTAGCTTTTTTCTATATATACATTCAGACATTTTAATAAGTGTCTTAGGGGCACCTGGGTGGCTCAGTGGGTTAAAGCCTCTGCCTTCAGCTCAGGTCATGATCCCAGGGTCCTGGGATCGAGCCCCACATCGGGCTCTCTGCTCAGCAGGGAGCCTGCTTCTCCCCCCTCTCTCTCTCTGCCTGCCTCTCTGCCTCCTTGTGATCTCTGTCTGTCAAATATAAATAAAAATCTTAAAAAAAAAATAAAAGTGTCTTAAAAAAACATTCAGTGGTTTATAACAGTGTTGTAAATATTCAGTATATCAGAACTATGCACCTTTCAATTGTGGATCTTTAAAATTATATTTTAATTTACATTAGTGCGTGGATACTACTGCAGACTGATTGAATCAGAGTATTTTGGAATATGGTCTAGACATGTAATTTCTTTTTATTTTTTTTAAGATGTTATGTATTTATTTGACAGAAAGACAGCGAGAGAGGGAACACAAGCAGGGGGAGTGGGAGAGGGAGAACAGGCTTCCCGAAGAGCAGGGAGCCCTACATGGAGATTGATCCCAGAACCCTGGGATCATGACCTGAGCTTAAGGCAGATGCTTAACTGACTGAGCTGCCCAGGTGCCCTTAGATATGTAATTCCTTTTAAGTTTCTCATGTCATTCTGATGTACATTAACTTGTTTGAAACCTCCTGCTTTTTATGTAGATTATATCTTGTTAAAATCTTGTTTTAAGTTTAGAGAATTTTTTTTTAAGATTTTATTTATTTATTTGACAGAGATCACAAGTAGGCAGAGGCAGGCAGAGAGGCAGGCAGGGGGTTAGGGGGGAAGCAGGCTCACTGCTGAGCAGAGAGCCCGATGTGGAGCTGGGAGCTCAATCCCAGGACCCTGAGATCATGACCTGAGCCTAAGGCAGAGGCTTTAACCCACTGAGCCACCCAGGCACCCCAAGTTTAGAGAATTTTTAATAAATAATCAATAATGATGTTATAAAGCCTTTTTTTCATTTTCATTTTCATTTTTCATTTAAATAGAATAACAATGAAATATAGCCAGCATAATAAATAACCTGTATTCATACATTTGACTACTCAAAAGGAATTTCCAAAATCCTTAATTTTTAAGGAAACTTTAAAATTTCAAGAAATTTTAAGAGTACTCTTGCAGTTTATCCAATTTCATGTTCCCTAAAATACTTTCTCTGCTTTCTTGGACATAGTAGATGATTAACAACTGTAAACTAAATGAATGAAGGCTGTTTAGAAGAGTTATATGGATGATAGAATGATGGTTATCTTGTGTTTTATAATGCTTTAATTTGCAATGTGTTAAATTCCACATCATAGTTGTAAATTTGTATTTATATGTATTAATAAGCTCAATTTTATATCTTGATAGGATAGATTTTCACAGTATAAAGTTGAATATAATGGGTGTCTGGGTATCTCAGTCAGTTAGGTATCTGCCTTTGGCTTAGGTCGTGATCCCGGGGACCTGAGATGGAGTTCCATGTGCCTGGCTCTCTTCTTAGCAAGGAGCCTACTTCTCCCTCTGCCCCTCCCCCAACTCATTCTCTCTCTCTCAAATAAATAAAATCTTTAAAATAAATGAAAAATAAATACAAAAAGTTGAATAGTGTGTCTTGGAAACTTCTATTACAACTAAACTCTTCAAACTACATTCCATAACTATATAAATTACAGTTATATATGGAAATATAAAAGCCCACTTTATAGTTGATTCACATAATTATTCTTAGCTAATTATGCTCCACAATGCTGCTATGACCTTAACAGACAGACCCCCAAAGCATGGTAAAATGTCACATAGCCCTACTAAGTTTGAACATTTATCAGAAATACTGTATCTAGTAAATTCTTTTTTTTTAAATATTTTTATTTATTTGACAGACAGAGATCAAAAATAGGCAGAGAGGCAGACAGAGAGAGAGGGGGAAGCAGGTTCTCTGCTGAGCAGAGAGCCCGATGTGGGACTCGATCCCAGAACCCTGAGACCATGACCTGAGCCGAAGGCAGAGGCTTAACCCTGGGTGGCAGAGCCACCCAGGCGCCCCTATATCTAGTAAATTCTTATGACATAATTTTTTTTAATCCATTTTTAAAATACTGATTTTTTATGACTTCGTGTTATAGATGTTGTCATATGCTTCTGCAACATAAAATGTCATGCTTAATAATTTTTTTTATTTTGTCACGATTTGGAACCCAAGTTATTTTAAATTTATACCTTAATTTCTCAGCATATAAATTGGAGATAATGTAGCTGTTTTTGTAATGATTATTCAATAAAAGGATAAAAGCACTGATTCATTCAGTAGGAACCCAATGGAGTAATATAGAGTACTGCTTGGTTTGGATCTGTAACATGTGCAGTTAACTCAGATTATTATAGATATTAAATAATGTCTTATTAAAATTATGAGGGGATAATTTACATATGGATGAGGAGATAGCTAATGTCTCTTTAGAATATACAAGGTATTTATAGATGTCTAAATAAGTCAAAATCATATTAATAGACATCTCTCAGAATTTTAGCATTGTCTTTAGAAAAATTTTTTAAAAGATCCTATAATAATTATTGAATATTAAAACCAAATAGGGGCTTTTTATACCAAGCAGAGCTTAAATAATATCTGATGTACTTAATGAAACACACTTGGTTTTAGCTTTGACAAAGAAAATTTCTGGGTCAAGGAACTTGGGCCATTGTAATAAGTACCATGAGTGCACTGTAAACAGTGATTTAATGCATGTTTAATTATTCCTGGTATTTGAATGTCATCATCTTTAGTTTTCCTTGTATTTAATTTATAAACTATAGATTTAATATTTGTGTGTGTTTTAAATATTATAATTTACAAACAGGAGACCTAGAAAATATATTCCTATACAATCCTACTATATAGTATACTATACTATAATCCAAAACAGATCCTGCAGTCATAAGGATGAAGCAAATAATTCTGCACAGGGGAGTGCTGGAAAATTTTGCCAAGATACTGTCATTATAAGAATTTTCATCTTGAAGAATGAGTACTGGTATGGTAGTCCAAGACAGGCAAGAGAAAGGATAAGGAAGTAAGACATATAAAAAAGGCAAAAAACAACAAAACAACATACTACAAGAAGGAGTGAGAGAAATATAGATAATTGTTAAGGATCTTTTTTGCTAAATAAGAGAATTTGGATTTTAATACGTTGTCACTAAATCCAACACATACAAAAAGCAGGGGAACATAAAATAGGCATTTATAAGTCAATTGTGTTTATATTGACTTTTTGTAAATTAAATCATATTTTACGTGACATCAGAACCCTATTGGTTAAGGCCCCCTGGGAAGTAAATGGTTTGTAATGAAAATAAATTGCCCTACTGGTTGTGGTGAGCACAGCATAACAACCAGAGTTGTTGAATCACTTTGTCATACACCTGAAACTAATGTAAGATTAATGTCAACTATACTAAAAAAAAAAAAAGTATAAAGTATATTGCTAAAATAAATTGAAAACGAGTAGTGATCCTCATTTCAGAAATATGTAACCTGAAACACTTATCTGCTTATGAACTATTTTATTATCTGCCTTGTCTACTGAGTAATTAGATATGAAACTTGTAGGTATTAGAGAACCATATCATTCAAGATGGACCTCTGTGCCCCAGGAAAAGATACTACCCAACAGAAAGCAACAAATTCCAAGTACTAGGATCTCCATAATGAGAATGCACTGAATGCAGAAATCTAAAGTCTAATTTCCCTGTGACTTGGCTACTTTATCAAGAATCAGACCTTCTTTGAGAATTTTGTCATGATAATTGACTATTTGTTGACTTGTCTTACTACTTTATTTTGCTTTTGTTTTTATTTTTTTTCTTAGTTTTATTACATCAGAGACTGTATAGGAATTTTGCATCGAATTTAGAACCTGCTAAATCAGATGGCTTGACAAAATTTATAATTAATCTAGATTTTTAGATAAATTTGATGTAACATTGTAAAAAAAGAGAAATCACCCTATAATTATCTAAAAAAATAAAATAGGGGAAATAGAAACAAGATATATTTTAGATTATATAGTCATACTTGTTTGCATGCATATAACACATAGCACAGGTACACTGGAATACTGTTATGTTAAAACACCAAGTGTCCCATTAATGGGGGAAAATTTCAAAATTTCAAAATTTAAAGGGAAGGAATGAATGTGTGCAAGGGGGAGTTTTGGCAGTCAGGAAGAAATGGTGTGTTATCTATGCCAGATGTTTTGTCTGTGTCTTTGCACAGTTTTCCTGTGACCAGACACTAAAAAAGATGCAACTTCAGTGCTTAATGGAAATTAAAAGCATTCTGTTGAATCTGTCATACCAAGCCAGAGTCAAGTCTGGGTCTCTAGCACAAAGGAGCAAACTGGATTGCAGGTGGGGTTTGCCCACAGAAAGCTGAATAAGAACCTGATTATTATGAGCAGTGCACAAAGTTATTATGAGTCTGCAAGTTACTAACCTGTAGGGTATCCTGCAGCTACGAATTATGTTTGTTTATTCAGTAACCGTTCCAGATACTTATTCCCAAGTTAAGGCTAGCATAAGAACTGGTCAGCTGGTAGGAGACTTAGTGAATATGATGGTAGAGAGCTAAGCCTATCACTATAAAAAGATCTTCCCCAAATGACAAAATATCAAATAATTCATGAGCATAAAAATTGGTTGACTGCAAAATTATCACAGCTAAACTGTGATAATAATCATAATGGGATACAAGTATTTTAATCTCTTGTTTATATACATTGTCAAGAAGAATTCAACTGAAAGCTGTAATACAGTGTGTTTCTTAAGAAAGGTATGACTGTCAGTTTTCCAAGTTAAATAAGCAAAACTGTGCCTCTGAATTATGAAACAACTAATACATTATTAATTTTTTTATGACTATGAACTTAAGTAACCAAATTAATAGAAGTGCTGTTAGATCATAAGCCCCTTTGAAGTTGATTACGATTAGTTGCTAGAAAGAATTTTCCAAGGTATATTGCAAGAATAACAAGCTATAAATATTTTCAGAGTATAAAGTGGGAAAGAAAAATTTTTAGAGTGTGGAAGGTAGCACTGGACAATGGTATGTGACCTTGAATCAATTGGCAATGAATAAAATAGGACATACTAAAGAAACATTTTAATTATCACTTCAAACCATTTAAATGTCTTCAGACTAATAAAATGCAATCCGTATGAGGCAGCAGGGAAGGATGGAATTGTCTGTCTCTGTTGTAATATTAATACCAATTAAAAGATTTTGTAATATGAAGAGCCTGGGCAGGCAGACATCTATTAAATATCATGATTTTATTCCTAGTCCATTTTTAAGTTAGAATGACCTTGGGTAAAATACTTACACTCCTTTTTATTTTAGCTTCTTTATGGCAAAATGTATATAAGTTTTAGCTCTTATTTAATGGATATATTTGACAATAGATCACATTTTGATTATAAGATAATATGAGTGCTTGGAAAGTGGTACTGCCTATGTGGAAGTTATTATAGAAGAGACCTTAAGGAAAAAATCTTGGACATTCTCACCTGTAGCTACTTAGCTTATGGGCAAAGAGAAACAGAAAAATAAGTAGCTATTTAGTTCTTAAAATTCTTAAAATTCACAGCATTAGTTTTCTTATAGCTTTGTTTCATTTCATGCAGTGTTTTTATGTTCAACTAAAATTATCTACTTAAATTTATAAGCATGTTTTCTCTTATTGTGATTTATGTTGCTGAGAATGGACCTTAAGAGTTTCACCCTTAATATACAGAGTTTGAACAGGATTTTAAAAAATTTTGATTCATACACTGATACCTGTTTATGTTTGGGTTTAACATAAAAAAAAATTCCTAGTCTATGATATGTATCTATGTTGTATGTATGTGCTTGCTTTATTTACCCCCTGAAATTTGTGCTCTCAGCATCCTATCCAGAGGTAAATTTGAGAACATGAAATGGTCATGGGCAGGAATTAAGAATTGATTCCCATTTCAGGTGTTGACAATGGGTTTAGGTTGCATTTGAAAACACAGTGGTACATCTGGTGTTGGGGGAGCAGGTCTTCATCATAGGAAGCAGGAAGACTAGAGAAACTTTCAGTCAGTCAAGAGAATGGATCTGTTTACAGATATATGGGTCATCACAGAAGCTGACTGCCTTTTAATTCCATTTTGTCATAACCTGCTATCATAAATGCTTTCGCTCTCTGCTCTATGTTGAAATATTAAGAGAAAGTGTGAGTTCCAATACATGAGATCAAAAAAGAGTGAGGACTGGAGGAGCCCTTTCACTGGAGGACTGAGGGAAAAGAACAGCGGCAGATACTAGAAGCCTACTATTCTCAAAAAATGATGCTGCCCACTCATCTCCGACCCCCTCAAAAGCAGCATAGTATTATGGCAAAGTGGTTGGAGTAGAAGATTCTGAGAAACTTGTCCAGAACATAGCCTCTGAGGAATAGGCTGGGATTGGAAGTGCTGGCTAATATTTGATTATAAATTCAAGAGTTATGTTTGTATGAGAACACAGAAAATAAACGGTCCCTCTGCCACAAAACAGTTGAAATACTATGATAGATCAAATTTGGCCATGCAGTCCATTGTTTTCCCTCATCTCCAATCAAGTTCATTTTACTTTGGAGACATTTTATTAGTTGCTGAACATCACCATTTTGGTATTTACTGCACTTAAATTTGGTAATAGATTAGAAATATATAGAAAATAAAAATAACTGTTCATTACCACTTATAATAGTTCTAAGCCATCATGTCATTTTATGGTCATAACTTAAAGTTTTAATCACCTAAATTCGACAAGCTAAGGGAATTACTGGTGACTCTTGAACACAGGTTTTAACTACATGGGTCCACTTATACATGGATTTTTTTTTACAGTACAGATTGTAAATGTATCTTTATTTCTTTATGATTTTCTTAATAAGATCTTTTCTCTAGCTTACTTTATTGTAAGAATACAGTATTAATATATATAATGAACAAAGTATGTGTTAATTGACTATTTTACTCATAGGGCTTCTGGTCAGCAGTATGCTGTTAGTAGTAGGTAAATCTGGGGGGAGTCAAAAGTTACACACAGATTTTCCACTGCACAGGGGGTCAGCACACTAACCGCCATGTTGTTCAAGGTTCAAAAGTAATTTCTTTAACACTTCTTCAAATAGTGAGATATTTAAGAGCACTGGGCCACTCCATGACTGGTTTATTGTAAGAATCCTTCATGAAATACAAATCCTTAAAAACTGAAGAAAAATAACACACTTAAAAAACTCTCTTTCCAGCTTGTATTTGCGAGCACAAATCTACCTGTATTAATCAATAGGCAAGGTTTCTTTGTTGACTGGAAAGAGATGAAGCAAGCATTCTGTCTTGAAAAAGGGCAACCAGAGACAGATTAGAGGATAGGTCAGCTGGAAAGTTGCCCAGGGCTGTTATCTGTAAGGATTGTTAGAATGCCTTTGAAAGACAATAAAGTGAAGAACATCTTATTTACCAGAATTCCCCTAGAGGGAGAATATGTTTTGTAGTTGAAGGGGATCCTCTAATAAGTTACTAGTGGTGTTGGTCTAAGAGGGAAGAGAGAGAGAGTGAGAAGGATGGGAAGTGGGGAGGAGCCACCAAACTGGACACTAAGGGGCCTTCTATAGAAGAGAGGTGCAGGGCTTTTTATTTTTTTTGTTACTCTCCCCAAACATAGACACACATGTGTGTCCACACACACATGAGTAACTAATATCAGGAATCGCTACCAGGAGTGCTTTCCCATGTTTCATAAGTCACTGAATAAATTTTAGTAACCTTAAACTCTATGCTAAATAGACCTAAGTATTAGATATTTTTTTCTAAATTATGCCTTTTATTTCTTAGGTTCAGCTCCAAGGTCAACACCATCCTTTCCCCAAATATAGACTTAGCAATTGATGGGCAGTTTCATCCAAAATGAATGAAAACTTCTTCCTTAACAGTAGTACATCTGATTTTTTGTAAAGTGTTTTTATTATTAGAAACAGTATGCTGTCATATTCACCAGACATTGTGATAAATCGTTTAGGAACAAACTTTGTTTAATCCTTACAATAGCCATAGGTAACATGTGTTATGAGCCAGAATTCAAGTCCAGTTCAAATCTGCCTGACCCTAGAGTCCTTGGCACCTTGGTATTTTCAATGTATTTCAGGAAATAGCCTTAATTTAGGTACCATAACCCATACTTACACTCTTTACCACCTAGTGTTTTAGAAAGGATTGTTTTGTGTTAAGCTATAGAAGTTAGCTAGATAAAGAGAGTAAAATACACTGAAGTACCTTATAAAATCCATGTTACAGAAAGAGCAGGACCCATTTTCTGAAAAAAATACCTGGGTCCAAGATTGAGATGCTGTTGATTTCCTCTCTGCTATAGTCCCTGCTTCTTTCCTCATGTCCCTTTCATTGTCTTCTCTCTTTGAAAATGAACTTCCTTTGCTCCATGGCCCTATAGTAGAAATAGACTGTCACCTTCAGCCTGAAAAATGCTGGTCTGGCCCGATTATTAACCCTTGTAGATGGAGCCTTTTTAGTGCTCTTTACCCTGAGTCTTTATACCTTTATACTGGGGGAGATTCAGAGCAAATGGATCAATTGGACATTGTTGTTGGGGATTTAAAATGATGCAGTCACTCTAGAAATTAGTTTGGTAGTTTCTTATAAAACTATATATGCAGTTAGCCAGAGGACCCAACAATTGCATTCTTCAGTATGTATTCCAGAGAAGTGAAAATGTATATTCACATAAAACCTGCATCCATATGTCCATTGCAGCTTTATTTGTAATACCTGCAAACTGGAGTTAGCTCAGCTGTCTTTCAACAGGTGAATGGCTAAATAAGCCATAGGACATACATACCTTGGCATACTATGCTGTTTAAAGGGTAATGGTTACTTTGCAACAAGTTGGTTGAATATCAGGTCATTGTGCTGAATGAAAAAAAGCCAATCCAAGAAGGTTGTATACTGTGTGATTTTCTTATCTAAAATTTTTGAAATAGCAAAATTTAGAAATAGAGAACACATTTATGATTCTTAGGGTTAGGGATATTGGTGAAAGAAGAGTATGTGTGAGAAGAAAAAGCAAGAGGAATGTTCCTTGTGGTGGTGGAAGCATTCGATATTTTTAGTATTGTTATCAGACTATGATGGTGGGTTTAAAAAATTATACAGATAATAAAATTATAGAGAGCTTAATAGATATACACATATAATGCACATACCCAAATGACTATAAGCTAACTCGAGGAAATCTGAATAAAGGAGGTGACTGTACTAATGACAGTATCTTATTTGTGATATTATACTATAGTTTTGAAAATGCTGTCACCAGAGAAAATTGGGAAATGTGTATATGGGGTATTTTTGTATTACCTCTCACATCTTCATTTGAATCTTCAATATTCTCTGCTAAAACCTCAACTTAAAGATGCACTTAACTAAATAAATACTTCTCCCATGAATGAATAAGTGAATCAATCAGTGGACACTTTCTAGCTGTATGTGGATATATAATGACTTAGGACCTTTTTAACTTGCTTATTAATAACCTAAAATCGCTTCCAGACTTCTTAGATACATGGATGACAGCTATAGTACATAGAAGGGCAGGAATTCCTCTCATGTGAATGGTACAAATTTAGTATATCTAACTAGGAACTTTAGTATTAAGTTTGAACTTGCCAATTATTGACCAAATGTAAAACTACAGTCTAAAATAGTTTAAAGTCATAATTTTTGGTAAATGCTTCCCAGTCTTCAACTGATTTATAAATAACATTTTATACTGTTACCTCATTTAAAACAGGGTATGTAGTTCATGACCTCATAAAACATACTAGGAAGCAATGTTGTTCAAACTCTGAGTATTGCATGCTGTCTCAAGAACTTTCAAGATAAAAGCACTGAGGCGATGCTATTAGGAATAGTGCTTTTGAGATGTGTTCACATTACAGCCTTTTTACACCTTTTACAGAAGAAGAATCTTATTTTTCTGCCTAGGGTTCCTCATAGGCTCATTCCCATTTGAAACACATCCTGTAAATCTTCAGGTTTCATATGAACATGGCTACCCAGGATGTTAAAATGTCACAGCAATGTACAAAAATAACATCAACTAACAACATAAAATGATTAGGTGTACACCACGTTCAATCAAGGAGTGCTTATATGGTTTTTTGGATAGATTTTTTAAAACACCGCCTATTGTAAACAGATGTACAATATTAGGAGCAATTATTTGAAGGACATTTCAGATATTCTACAAATGGACCCCTTGATCAACTCAAATCAACGAAACTGAGTAACTGACAACCACATTTTGACAGCTGCACTCAATGTACACATGCACCTGAAATCTTTGTGATTTATTTGCGAGGACAATATTTGAAAATCACTTTCTACTTTGAGCTCAACTTGCTAAGATGTACCAAAGCTAAATTCTAAGTGTTTGTTTTATTTTCCTTCCTTCTGTGAATGAATTTCACTTACACTAAAGATGTGTAGGAAGTGAAGCTCATGGTACTGTGTGGGTGCTTTTGTGCTTTCCACTTATTTTGTGTAAATTTTCAATTTCTGAGAATTACAGTCTTTCCAAGTAAAGCATTTTATGAAATATGCTTGTGGAGTCCAGATTGTTGAAACAAGTATGGTAATTACCCATACTTTGCATTCTTTAGTAATGTCAGTATTTCTAAATAGCCGACTCCAATTTTCTTTCCATGATATCTCATTTCTGTGAAGTACTTATTAAATTACACAACACTTAGTGAAAAGTTAATTTGAGTAAAGTCACATATTTAATATGGATGCCACAACAATTGGCAATGTAACTACACTGTCTTAAGATTTGAGTTTTTTCTCCCCAGTCCAAAAATTATTTTTAATTCCTGAGAAACCCCTAGAGAGTTGTATTTCTTGATACAATACAAGCTATCCTCTCAGCACAAGATATTATGAGGAAGAAGAAATATTTGCAATCAGGTTTTAGACCTTGAAATTTATTTGGGTATTTGCATTAAAGAATATCAACAGAATCATGACTGCCTCAAGTAAAGCAAACAAGTTTCTAAAGAAAGGGAATAATGAAATTAAGATTGGTTTGTTAAGGGGACTTAAACTCTGATATAATTAATTTTAGTTTGAAGTAGCACTAAAACAAACTCTTGGCAAGAGGAATGATGTAACTCTGGAAATATGCTGATTTTAGAAGGCTTGAATATATTTAACAATATGAAACATTGACGGTGAAAAGCCAGTACTGAAGTTTTACTAATCATTAAGTTTGTGAAGATCAAAACCTACAAAACAACAACCTAAGGTCATGGAAAGATTGTAGAGTATAAAGAACTTCTATAGAACCAATTCCAGATGTTAGAGATATTCTAAGAGAAGCTCCGTGAATGTAGTGAAGTTATGTGCTTCAGATTTTCTGTATGTTCATCTGTTCATTTTTCTACAAAGAGTAATACATGCTGTGTCAAAAACTTTCAGGATAAAAAAAATTTGGGCAATGCTATATGGAACAGAGCCATAGAGATATACTTGGATTAAAGCAGCAAGACTTTGTTAAAGAGGTGTTTGAAGAACAACTTAAGGGTTGTTCTTGTAGGGCTGTTAATATAGTCAATTCATTAAAAAAATTAGTATTTCTTAAATCTTTCTATAATAAATAAATAAAATAGAATTTGTACATTTGTACATTTGTTCATCCCCTGCAAAAGGAGATGTGTGTGTATATGATATATATATGTATATATATATATATATATATATATATATATATATGTCATCAGATATTGATGAAGTTTCTTCCCATGGAGGAATAAAAGAAGTCACTCTGATAACAAAATCTTTAGTCTCTTTTTCCTACCTCTTTCCATTTGCATGGGAAGAAATATAACTTGTTTGGCAAAATAATTCTCACCAAACCTAGGAGCAAATTCAAGCTGATAAAATTGAAGGGTGATAAAATAATTCTTTTGATAACAGAAACAGGCATTGTCCATTTTCCAGGCTTTTGGGTCCCAGACTTCTATATCCAATTTTAGCAGAGATAGTCAAGAAATATTTAATGATTTTTGACTGTGTGTCAGACACTGTGCTACGGCATCAGGAAAGTATCAGGTAGTCTAGAGCTAGGTACTTAATTATCAGTCACTAGGAGTTTATAGCACCTGGAAAAGACAAAAGTAACAAAGAACAGATGTATGAAAAGCACAAACTGAATAAAAGGAGTAATTGGGGGTAGGGGTGAATAAAAATCAGAGCGTATGTAAGATACTGCTGGATGTTGGCGGGGTCATAATTTATCACCTTATTCTTCCCCTGTGAGTTACAAACCAACTGAAAATAAACATGGAGTTGACAGATGGAGAACTAAACTTTAGCTTCATCACTGCTAACACTGGTTTGAGGGACATAACCTAGATATATGGCCACAACCTGGCTTCCTAATACTTGTTCTTTCTTTTCTTTTTTTTTTTAATTTTTATTTATTTTTAAAATTTCTTTTCAGTGTTCCTAATACTTGTTCTTTGAAATGAACTTATACATCCATAACTACAGGCCTGTTCCAGTAGGATAATTGTAGGATTGGAGGACACAGCAGAATACACGATCCTACCCAGGGCAAGGCTGAACCACACATGCCCAGGTCCGTCTCACCACCTTGGTAAATCCATCACACTGTTCTTCACTTACTTAACGATGAATAAGAAGACTGGGAGGAAAGGTAAACCTGTGCTTTCAGAACAAGACCCTGCTGAGGACTGGAATGGGAATCCTTTTCTTCTAGAAATGTGAAGAGCGATAGTTTCATGCTCTCCTCTAATCAGACATATGTTGGAAAAACCTGGATAGCATAGACCAACGATACTTTAGCCAAATCAGAAAAGAAAGAAGTCCAAATGTGTTTAACAGCAAGTGTGTATTGGTAGAGCAGGCAGTTTGGAAAACTTGGCTGAGGTTCGCTTTATGATCACAAGGCAAGTGATAATTGGCAAGCAGAAATTCCCCAAAGAAATAAAGCTGTTTTTTTGTTTTGTTTTTTAAACTTGGTAAAACTACTGATGTGCAGACTGACGACTGATAGCACAAGGGAAATCCCGAGGGTGTCCAGCAATTTTCCTCTGGGTAGAAAACACAACTTTCGCTGTGACAGGGTGTGAATACAGACAGGCAAGAATTAAAATAGAGAGTGATATTTATAACACCCAGTGCTATTAATAATAATGTAACGTACCACCAGGGCATTGATAGTTCAGTATGAGCAACATTTGGGGAGAATCACTGCTGAAGTAAATTACGTACAGTGATCTCCATCTGTGTACAAACTCTATAGCACAAAGTTGGAACATGTCAATGTGAAAGGCAACCATCCATCTGGCCTTGGAGCATAGAAATACTAAATACCGACTATTTGGTATTTAGTTTTAGTATTTTAATTTAGTATTAATACATGCTAGTGATACTAAATCCATATTTAGGTAGACATTTTTATTTCTCTGATTTACTTAATCATATCACTGTTGTGAAAGTTGAGGTGTGTAAGGCACAGTAAAAATGAAAAGAAAATCTTAAATATTGTTCCTACGAGTGGTAGAGAGAACTTTAAAAATAATCTGCCAAGGTTCTCATCTTATGGTTATTCAGTCAAACATGAATGTAGGTATTGCTGGGGAGCGACTTTGCAGATGGAATTAAGAATACTCATCAACTGACCTTAAAGAGGAAGATTATCCTGGATGGAGTATAATCACACAAGCCTTTAAATCAGCAGAGGAGGGGCACCTGGGTGGCTCAGTGGGTTAAGCCTCTGACTTCGACTCAGGTCATGGCCTCAGGGTCCTGGGATCAACCCCACATCGGGCTCTCTGCTCAGCAGGGAGCCTGCTTCCCCTACCCCCCCCACCTGCCTCTCTGCCTACTTGTGATCTCTATCTCCGTGTCAAATAAATAAATAAAATCTAAACATAAATAAATAAATAAAAATAAATCAGCAGAGGAAAGTGGAAGTGTCAGATAGGAGAAGAGAGAGGCAGAGAAGAGATATAGCAAAAGGAGAGGTCAGAGATTTAAAGCATGAGGAGGACTCAAACACATCTGCTAGCATGGAAGATGAAAGAAAGGAACCACAGCCAGGGAATGTAGGTGGCCTCCAGAAGATGACAATAATTCCAGGCTGAAAGCCAGGGGAGAAAAAATGGAAACTCAGTCCTATACCCACATGGAACTGAATTCTGTAAACAACCCTAGAACCTCCAGAAAGGAGCCCAGTCCTACCAACACCTTGACTTTGGCCTTGAGCAAAGGACAAGGTCTGTGCGTTGGCAATACTTCTGAGCCACAAAAACTGAGAGATAATAAGTGGGTACCTTTAACCCACTAAGTTTGTGGCCACTTGGTACAGCTGCTGTAGAAACCAGATACATCACATAAGTGCATTTAGAATATGCTCTTGGGTGGGGCCTACTTATGCTTCCAAGCATGACCAGTATGCTGAACCAAGAGCAATCAAGTGCACAAAAAACTTAATCACCAGATTCTAGCTAGCACGTGCTGAAATAGCAGTAATGGCATTATTTCTTACTTTTAAGATTTGCAACGCAGTACACTTTCAGGAAGTCCTCATGGAGTTCCAGTTCATTGCTATTCAGACTTTCATACTGTGGATTTGCACTTTGGAAGGATATTCAATGGCTAGAAGTTGTATGGAAATAAACTAAGTATGTGGCCTAATCCTAGCCTGCAGGGTAGGCCTGCTCATCTCTGCTTCCTCACTCACTGCATTGCTTAATTTTTTAAAAGAAGAGCAGGAAGCTATCTTAATACTACCTAAATATCTAGTACAGTTTTGGAAGTAAATTTGCTTCCAGAATTTTCATAAAGGGAAAAAAAGCAAACAAACAAACAGTGGGTGACGGTAAGAATCATGTTGTGTGTCGTTTCTGTGAACCAAGATACCATTTGCTTACTTTTCCCAGACATACCCCAACATATCAGTAAGTACCCACAGATTACGGACAAAATTTGGAAGCATTCAACCCCTTGATATGCAGAGAAAATGAGACGAGATCTTTACAGGGACATTGTTTTTCATATCACATTCTATAAGCTTTTATAGCATAAGGTAAGTTAAAAGTTTTGAAGATTCTGTTATAGATATCAGTTATCATTAAGCCCCTGAGGCCCAAAGATTATAAATGCTTTGCCCAAAATCAGCATCATGAAGGTTTCCTTTTTTATTTTATTGCAACTATAATGCTCATTAAATTGGTCTATATATTATCTTAAAAAGAGAGTAACAACATTTATGTGGGTAGCTCATAAGCAAAAATAATGCCCACTTGCAAATAGCAGCTGTAATAAAATGAGAATTTTTTACATAGTAGTTTCTAAAGGGAAGGCCCATTAGCTAATATCCTGATGTTTTTATTCTGT
Organism: Mellivora capensis; assembly: GCA_004024625.1. Lineage (NCBI taxonomy): Eukaryota > Metazoa > Chordata > Mammalia > Carnivora > Mustelidae > Mellivora > Mellivora capensis. The sequence goes on along the minus strand of PISX010012494.1, from coordinate 2,436 downwards.
GACTTTCTCCTACTAGAAATCAAGAAAAACCACTCTTTGGAGGACACACAGCCTTCTACTTTTTCTTCTCCCTAAGAAACTGTCGATGTCAGCTGTTCAACTGGACAGCACTGGTTGCCAGCTAGACAGCTAATAATTGCACTGATGGTTGTGTTAGGAAGAAAAAATGCCCCCTCCCTCACCAAAGATGTCTCTTTCCCAGAGCATATGAATATGTTTTTGTGTTTCAAAGCAGAGGAAATGAAAGTTGCAGATGGAATTAATGTTGCTAATCAGCTGACCTTAAAATAGAAGTATTCTTCTCTAGTCCCTTCAGAAAGAAACACAGCCTTACTGATACCCTAAATTTAGCCCAGTAAGACTTGTGTCAGACTTGTGACTTATAGACAGTAACTTTCTCTTGTTTAAAGATACTCATTTTGTGGTAATTTATTATAGCAGAAAATATAAAGCTAATACAAAGTGAATAGTCACATGTTATTAATTTGGTTCTACTCAATTTAAAACATTTATTCACTTCAGTCCCTTCAAGGAGCTTTACCTCCTATCATCCCACTCTGTCTTTAATCCTTTTCTACTCCATCTGCAAAATCTATTTTCATTCAGTGATCCTTCAAAATAATTCCCCTGTACATCTCAAAATGTAATATGTGTAGGAATCCTCATCTTATGTTAAAGTGTAGGTTCTTTTTCAGTCTGACCTGGGGTGGGGATTCTGCATTTGTAACAAGCTACTGGCCTGCAGATCATACTTTGCTACCCTGAGTCAATGAGTTTGACAGGTGGAACTACCTTCAAACTGCAGGCTGAGTCGTACATAATTCTCTCTATATATTTTTAAAGAACTTTATAATAAACTATATATAGAGATAGATATCTATATAGATAGATAGATAGATAGATATAACAGGCATATTTTTGGAAAATTCTTGTGTTTTCTAGAAATTCTAAAACTTTTCACTTCCATATAGAGAAAATAAATGGTTTTGAGTGGTTTAGTAACATCATCAAGATTAGAGTTACTCATGAAAATCTCCCAAAATATTATGCTACAAAGTATCCAGAGTTCCAGTGAGAAACAAATGAAACAGTTTGGTTACCATTCTGAATTGTTTATACAAAGAGCTTTTTATAATTAGTGATTAGTGTTTCGGTATCTGTACTAGAAAATGACATTTCTTTTACATTGTAGCTTTTTAATTGATGTACTCTCCAGAATTCAGTACAGATTACAAAATCAACTGAATGTGTCTGCTATTATGACTAAGTGCAAAGATAACCACTTCCCTTTGAAAGTCTGCATTTATCTTCACACATAGTCATTATCTCCAAGGAGAGCTATAGTTAGATGGTGGTGAAAGAAATAATAACTTGCCAGTAATTCCAGAAGATGATCTAAATAGACCAGTATCTATCACATCGTGGTTTCCAATCATCCAGGGAACGTTTATAAACCAGTATTTAAGCCTCCTCCCAGACCAGCTAAAACAGAATTTCTGGTGCTGGACCTAAAGGACTAGTATTTTTTTCAAAGCTCTCCCAGTGATTCCAGCCATGTGTCAGGTCAGGGTTGAGTTTCATTGGTCTGGAACTGCACTAATATAGTAACCACTAGCCACATCTGAATATTGAGCACTTGACATATGTGTAGTTCAAATTAGGATATTCTGTAAATGTAAAAACACACCAAATGTTGAGGGCTTAACATGAAAAAATGAATGTAAAATATCTCATCAGTAAATTCTATATTGATATATTGAAATGATAATAATTTGGAACTATTGGGTCAATAATATATTCTAAAAATTAACACCTCCTTTTTCTTTTTCATTTTTTTTAAGATTATTTAGCACACATGGGGGGAGGGGTAGAGGGAGAGGGAGAGAGAGAATCTTAAGCAGACTCCATGCTGATTGTGGAACCCAACACTGGGGGGAGGAGAGTGCTGGATCTCATGATCCTGAGATCATGATCTGAGCCAAAATCAAGAGTTGGATGCTTAACCGACTGAGCCACCTAGGCACCCCTTTTCTTTTATTAATCTAGCTTCCTAAAAATTTAAAATTATGTGGCTTACACTTATGACTTGTCTAATCCCTCATCTTTTTTTAAATTCAGTTATCCAACATAATGGTACATCATTAATTTTTGATGTTATGTTTAATGATTCATTAGCTGCGTATAACACCCCATGCTCATCACTTCACGTTCACTTCTTAGTGCCCATCACCCAGTTACTCCATCCCCACATCCACCTCCCTTTCCGCATCAATTCATTTGTTTCCCTGAGTCAAGAGTCTAGTTCTTCTATTCAGTGCTCATCTACAAAGTCATATAGGCTTCTAATCTGTTAACTCACAGAGCACTTCTCTCTTCTGATGTTACTTCACTCTGTCTTTTACTATATGTCAAACTGCTGGTGCTCAAACTATCCTA
>PISX010012493.1:0-60489 GCA_004024625.1 Mellivora capensis | reverse complement strand
TGTGTCAAATAAATAAATAAATAATCTTTAAAAATAAATAAACAAATGAATGAATAAGTAAGTAAATAAATAAAAACCTTTCTTTGGACCGTTGTGTGGCCTGACATGGTCCTTCCAATAGATTCAGATATACACACACCATTTGCAAATTAAACATAAGCTGACTGTTTGCAAAGGCAAACGCTACAGACATACAAGATGTGGGGAGTGTAAGATGCGACACGAAATATTATTTAAGATGAGTTCTGAGAGAAACCAGACTGTAAGGGTGGTCACCTAGGGGGCGGGCCCTTGCTGGAGACATTGGGCAAGGGTGCATATTTGCATCCTGGAGCCCTAACACAGGAGAGTGATTTTAGACAACAGAGCTGTTTTCTAAACTGTTACACGTGCTGGGAGACTAGCTCTTAGCTGCTCCCGCCACAAGAAGAAATGGGAACTATGTAACAGGACCCAGGTGTTGGCTCAGAGCACAATGGCAAGCCCGTTGCAATGTAAATGTATCCACAACTTTGGGTGGCAATTGTAACTCAATTTATTTATTTTATTTTATTTTAGCCTCAGTAGGGGCAGATTTATTTGACTCTGTTTTCTTTTTTAAAATTTTCAGTTAGCCAACGTACAGTACATCATCCATTTTTGATAGTGTTCACTGATTCATTAGCTGTGTATAACCCCCAGTGCTCATCAAGGCACACGCCCTCCTTAATACCCATCACCCAGTTACCCCATCTCCCCACCCCCTTCCCTTCTGTAACCCTCAGTTTGCATCTCAATTAAAAAAGAAACAAAAACAGATGAATTCACATCATAATAACATAGATATTCCAAAAATATCACAGTGTGGTCCTTCCTTGCTGACCGTCCTCCTCCTGGAACCTTGATGGGGTAATGTGCTCGTGGATGTGCTGGGTTCCCGAGCTGGATCCCGGGCCTCAGGAGGTCTGCTTGGTGTGGCCCCCGGTCTCTGCCTCGTTACAGAGTACCCGATCAGATCCCAAAGTCCCCCATATCTGAGCGTCCGCAGCATGGCTCGGCCACCCAGGAGTGTCTTCGGGACAGAATCTGAGTCTAGCAGGCCCAAGGGTCTCCGATTCCTGCTGTTTCTAGAAAACTGGGCTGCAAAGTCCTCCCCAAGGCACCCACATTAGCCCACACCTCTGTGCTCCACAACTCTTGCCTGGATGTGTTCTCGTAAAACTTTTTTATTTTATTTTTTTAAAGAGCCTGGTGGTGGGTACTAAGGAGGGCACATATTGCCCAGAGCACTGGGTGTGGTGCATAAACAAGGAATCTTGGAACACTGAAAAAATAAAATTAAATTTAAAAAAAAAAGGTAGAACAGCCCCCCCCCCAAATATTTGATTTATTTATCTATTTGAGAGAGCGCACAAGCAAGGGGGGTAGGGGCAGAAGCGGAGGCAGAAGCAGGCACTCCGCTGAGCGGAAAGCCTGACAGGGAACTCAGTCTCAGGACCCCAAGGTCATGATCTGAACTGAAGGCAGGCGCTTAACTGACTGAGCCACCCAGGTGCCCCATAAGAATTTTTTAAATATACAAATTCAGGCAAAGCAACCGGGGGAGGGGGGGTTCCAGATCCTCGGGCCTTGATGGAACCCTGGAGGGAAGGCTGGGGAAGGATGACCTACTTCCAAACACGTCTGATCAGGCTCACAGTAATGTGGCATTATCCCAGCTCCACACCGGAGCAGCCTGGCCAGGACGTGGATGGTAGATGGACCCCACAGGCTCCCGTGTCTTCAGGACAGGATTTTCCACTATGACCCTGAGCTCCTGTCCCTTCCGGGGCTTAGGGAGACACGCAGGTGGCCGATGCGGGCATGCAGACGTGCTTCTGAAACTCCCGAGGCAGGAACCAAACACGAGCGAAAAAATGCACAGGATATGGTGTGGTTGGCACCAACACCACAGTTCAGAGAGTCTGTGAGTCAGCAATCATCTGTGAAGATGCGTGTTTGGTTCTGCTGTGGGTGGGTCTCTGATCTTCCCCACCTGGCTGGGCTGAGAAGAGAACTCAGCTTCCTGGAACGTTTCTTCACAGGAGACCCAAGGCTATATTAGGCAACCCACATCCTCAGGCATGAACCCCCTCTTTGTCCAAGTGTCATATCAAAGGATCACAATTTGGTGTCACCAAATGCTTAACTCATATCAAAGTTTAAAAATTTTTTTCTTTCCTCTTTTTCCTTAACTACAAGGTCTTATTATTATTAACCAATTAAACATTCCCTCACCAACTAAATATGTAAGTGTTCTTGTAAAATTTTTAAACTATATCTTTTAAAATATGTTATTTATTTATCCGAAGGGGGACAAAGGCAGAGGGAGAAGCAGGCTCCCGGCTGAGCAGGGAGCCCAGTGCAGGACTACAAAGGCAGACGCTTAACTGACTGAGCCACCTGGGTGCCCTGTAAAAAATTTTTTTAAACATACAAATTCAAATGATTATTTCAACTAGAATTTGGACTCAGTACCATGTATAAAGCCATCAGTTTTCCTTCATGAAGCTCAGTGAGCTACTGAATGTAACTTGGAATTCCATATAATTAGGAATGTATGACACATATAAAAACTATTTCTTGAGAATTTTATCTAAAATCCTTTTGTTCGTTGGTCAAATAAGGGGTGTCCCTCCCTCCTTCCCTCCGTCTCTCTTCCTTGCATACACCTCTCCCCCTTTCTGACCTTTATTTTTCTAGATGCTAGACACTAGGCCCTTGTGAATACAATTTTCACCCTACTCAGGGCTCTGTTCAGTGGTGTGCCGGTCTCAGGCAGCTCAGACTGGATCCTGACACCTGACCGGGTCCCTGTTGCCGGTTGACTTTCGGTGATGCCACTGTGGTAGCTTGGAAATCATCATTGTGTGAGTGCTTACACCACAGAAATTGGCAAATGCTATAAATGGTGTTTTCTTTCAGAGAGCAGATTGTGAAGCATAGGACACCATGCTGATGGTCAAAGCTGAAACCCAACTTTAATGAAAATTAAATGGAACTCTAGAGACAAACCCTGTGAAATCAACATCCTGCAGGAAAGCAGGAAATTTGGTAAGACTGTATCTGTGTCTGTGGCTTATCCTATCCTGCCCCATTCCTTCCTCCCTAAAGTAAGGGACAGCTGGAATCCTGCTACATTTCCCCTGTGCTTTTATAAATACAATGTTACCACACACACCTAGTACCTAGGTCCAATGTCATTGGTCACTTTATAACAAAGCATAGTGATTGTTGAAATCTCTTCAAATACAGAATCAGCACATGCTAATATTTTATTAATTCATTAACGATGAAATCATCATTCAAAATTCTTATCCTTGGGGCGCCTGGGTGGCTCGGCGGGTTAAGCCTCTGCCTTCGGCTCAGGTCATGGTCTCAGCGTCCTGGGATCGGCCCCTGCATCAGGCTCTCTGCTCAGCAGGGAGCCTGCTTCCCTCTTTCTCTCTGCCGGCCTCTCTGCCTACTTGTGATCTCTCTCTGTCAAATAAATAAAATCTTTTAAAAAAAATTCTTGTCTTTACTCAAGTATTTACACTTTCCATGCCTCTTCCTTCCTTGCATCCTGTGCATCTCCATTTCCACTGGCAAGGATTAATTTCCTTTTGCCTGAACCCTTTTTACTTGTGGTCCCCATCTGTCACCAGATGTTGGTAAGATTTATTCACAATGACGTGTGAAATTGCAGACCACCAATTTTCGTTGTTCTAGAATATTCTGTTGTGTGAAGACCTGAGATGCATTTATCCACTGAGCATTAACAGGTATTTATTTAGTGCACGGCCAACATTTTTGGAGGCCATTGTATTGATTTAGACACAGTGCCTTTGAGTGCCTTTGGACCGTCCGTTACTCACCAGCTGTGGAAGTTTCTCTCTCTTCTGTTTCAGCTGCGCTGCCACTGGTAGTGATGTCTTACTGAGGTTTCGTTTTGCACGTCTTTGATGACTCATGCTGCCGGGAAATATTTTCATATGGTTTCGGTCATTTGCGTATCTTTTTTATTTGTGTGAAATGTCCATGGGAGTCCTTTTCTCTTGTCCTCATTTAAAAAAAAATTGGGGTGACTCACCTGTTCGAGTAAACAGTAGGAAGCTTTCCGTTTTTCTTATTACCCACACGAGGGCTTGGTCAGATATGGTTTCTGTGAATAGCCATTTCGGCTCTAGTTGAAGCTTTACTCTCTTATTGGTGTATTTTGAAGAATGTAACTTCTTGCAGATGTGGAGAACACGTCCCAACGATGGCGCTCCTCTGTGAAGGGGAAAACGCACACTTGCCTGCCTCATGTGGGAAGTAATCCGTGTGGGTCTGTGTAACAAAGGAATATGTTTGAATAACTCCTCCAACCTGTGCACCACCTGGGGTGACTGACTCCCCAAGACGTAAGAGGGACGGGCCCCGTGGGGGTTCTGAGCAACATCATGGAGGCACAAAAAACAACATGCATCTTGGCTAACCTGAAGAGAGTTGCCACAACCAACGAGAAGAGAGAGAAGTAGCCATATGAAGGGGGGCGAGTTTCCCATTCCCTCAGTGCTTGACTTTGGGCTTGAAGGGCTCCGCGTGGCCCATTCCCTTCCCTTTCTGTCTGCACACAGGGAGCAGGACCCAAGACCGGACAGCCTCTGGATATGTGTCCCTCGGAAATCACTGGCTGTGGCTTGGGCTGAAACAGTGACTGCTGCAAAGTCCCCAACCGTCCAGTGCCGTGGATGTGATGAGCAAGCCGGCCATCTTCCCACACTCCCAGCCATGAACACAGAAGGGCAGAGCATGGTGGTTAGAATCTTAATCCCAACCATCGTGTGGTTTTCCTACTGAGTGTTTCACAGAAAGGTCATCCACAAGACCTAGTTCGTCTTTCCCTTAACTGGGAGGATAGAAGAGAGTTGCCCCCCTCCACACTTTCTCATCCACACTCATGCCCTCCTTGAACATTATCTCAGGCCCAAACACGAAATCCAGATTAGCAACCCTGGCCCTGGGGTGTGGGGAGGGATTCCAAGCGCTGACTTGGGTGTTAGACGTGTCTCACATAGAGTACAGTACCTCAGGGCGCCTGGGTGGTTCAGTCCATTAAGCATCTGCCTTTGGCTTGGGTCATGATCCCAGGGTTCTGGGATCGAGTCCCACATCAGGTTCCCTGCTCAGCGGGGAGGCTGCTTCTCTCTCTCCCTCTGTTGCTCCCCCTGCTTGTACTCTTTCTCTCATTCTCTCTCTCTCAAATAAATAAATAAAATCTTAAAAAAATAGAATACAATATCTCCAACAAGTCACCTCCCCAAGGAACTTTCATCGATGTGATTTGGTGAATTTCCTTTTTTTCCCCAACCAACACTTATTTATTGGGAACCTATCAAAGGCATGTACCTGTACCAAAAATTTGAGATACACAAAACCAAAGGAGCTCCTGGTCTGATGATGAAGACACCTATTGAACTGTTCAAAAAAGTCTATCATTGCCGTGGTGACACGTAACCTGTAGCAACCCTATATGTTCTTTTAAACAAATCAGCCTCACAAATAGCAGTAGTTCATGGCAATGGAAAGTTCAGTGCTCACTCAGGTATGGGTGTCCCGGGTTGGAACCTGGATCTCCTCCGTGGGACCACTCATGCTCCCACGATCTTTCAACATTCTGACTCCAGCACCTCCCAAGACCTTGGAGTACTCTGTCACTGGAGAGGAGAAGGAGAGAGAGAGAGAGAGTAAAAATGGCTGATCATGCTTAGTGAAATAAGTCAATCAGAGAAAGACAACTATCATATGATATCCCTGATATGAGGAAGTGGAGATGCAACATGGGGGACTAGGGGGGCAGAAAAAGAAGAAAAGAAACAAGATGGGATTGGGAGGGAGATAAACCATAAGTGACTCTTAATCTCACAAAACAAACTGAGGGTTGCTGGGGGGAAGGGGGTCGGGAAAGGTGGGTGGGGTAATGGACATTGGGGAGGGTATGTGCTATGGTTAGTGCTGTGAAGTGTGTAAACCTGACGATTCACAGACATGTACCCCTGGGGATAAAAATTTGTTTATAAAAAAATAAAAATTAAAAAAAAAAGTTTTCCTAAAAAAAAAATGGCACATCCACTTCCTTTTAAAAAAATAATAAGAAAGTCTGGGCAGAGGGCACAGTTTCTACGAGAGAGTCAGGAAATGTTTTTGCCAGCTCAGACAAGTTGCAGCAATTCCAGAAGAGCCGGGGATGGGAGAACTAGGAGGAAAACCGTGGGGACTGAAGGTGTAGGGCTTCCTAATAGGCCATGTAAAGATTTGGGATTTTGTCTTGAAGATTTTGGGTAAGGAGTGAAACATAAACCTTGGTATAATTGGAGTTTGGTATGAAATAGTCACTATGAACCATTCATTGGGACAGAACCTGGGAGGTGGTAAAAATCACATCGAACATTTTCGGAGCACTTATGTGAGTCTTGCTTATGACTAGTTCACTTACTCATCGCCATGACTCAGGGAAGGAGTTTCCAGTATCAGACCCATTTTATAGGGAACACCGAGGCTTAGAGGGTTAATTAATTTGATTAGTGTATTCAAAGTCTATAAACACCCAAAAAATGAATAATGGCCAAGAAATGGGCAGAAGACATGAACAGACATTTCTCCAAAGAAGATATACAAATGGCCATGCATGAGAAAATGCTCAATATCACTTGGCATCAGGGAAATACAAATCAAAACCACAAGGAGATACCACTTCGTGCCAGTCAGAATGGCTAGAATTAACAACACCAGAAACAACAGATGTTGGAGAGGATGTGGAGAAAGGGGAACCCTCTTATACAGTTGGTGGGAACATAAGCTGGTGCAGCCACTCTGGAAAACAGCACGGAGGTTCCTCAAAAAGTTGAAAATAGAACTACCCTATGACCCAGCAATCTCACTACTGGGTATTTACTCCAAAGCCACAAATGTAGTGATCCGAAGGGGCACGTGCACCCCAATGTTCATAGCAGCAATGTCCACAATAGCCAAACTGTGGAAAGAGGCCAGCTGTCCCAACAGTGGATGAATGGATAAAGGCAATGTGGTTCATATCTACAACGGAATATTATTCAGCCATCCAAAGAATGAAATCTTGCCATTTGCAATGATGTGGATGGAACTAGAGGCTCTTATGCTAAGGCAAGTAAGTCAATCAGAGGAGGACATATATGGAATTTAAGAAGCAAATCAGATACACATAGGGAAGGGAAAGAAAAGAGAGAGAGGGAAGGAAATCATAGGAGACTCTATGACAGAGAACAAACTGAAGGTTGACGGAGGGAGGTGGGTGGGGGATGGGCATTAAGGACAGTAGTTGTGATGAGCCCTGGGTGTTGTATGTAACTGATGAATCACTGAATTCTACTCCTGAAACCAATATGCACTGTATGTTAACTCACTATAATTTAAATAAAACCTTGAAATTAAAAGAAAAAACAAGAACAATAATAACTTGATTAATGTGTTCAGGAAGTAAGAAGTGTACCTAGACTCCAACTCCAGGCAGACCCTATGTTCTCACCTAGTATTGCTACACTATGTTTAACAGTAATGTAATAAATTATGCTTTACATTTATCAAAGGAAACAAAAGCTGTGTGGGTAGACCAGTTAGGAAGCTCTCGACCTCCAAAAGAGAGAAGAGTTGCTCAGATTTATATAAATGCATGGACTAAGACAGGGAGGGAGTCCCCAAAGAAAGGCTGATGGAAGGCCTGGTTTCCAGAAATGTCTGACTAGGTTGTTTCAAACTTAATTTTCCACTGTAAAAAATAAACAAAACAAAATAAAATAAAAACATGTGTTTGCAGGGCTTGGAGAGCTTCCAAGCAGGCAGAATCAATGACTGCAAGATGCAAAAGGGAAGAAAGCCAAGAGAGGGGAATTTATTATTTGGGGGTAGTTTTACATAGACTGATTCTGCTGATTCTGAAAGAAAAAGCAGCACATGTGAGGCTGAAACGCTGAAGGAACATTCGACAGTCTAATTAAGCAACATTTCAAATCGGGGACATCGAGCAGAAGGAACCATCGTGGTTAAGGGATGCCATAAACATCCCAGGCTCTGGGTTGGGACCCGAGGGGATAAAGGTTGATTGGACGTAAGCCAGACCTCAGCAGGGCAGAAACCCAGTTTCAAACCAAGGCGCCTGGTCCCCAGCCCATCTCCCGGCCAGAAGGAAAACCAAATCTTCCCTGAGGAGCTATTACCAGAGTGGAAAACCCACACACCATTTCTGGCACATATAATCACAAACAAGAATGTATCAGGAGGTCAAGATGAGGCCAGACAATTCAGAGGAAAGAAACATGACACAGACCGACCCCACTGGATTTTGAGTAACTCATTTATGATGTCGAACAAACAAATGGCATACAAATGCCGGTAAAGAAAATTCTAGGGGTGCCTGCGTGGCTCAGTGGGTTAAGCCTCTGCCTTCGGGTCACGTCATGATCCCAGGGTCCTGGGGTCGAGCCCTGCGTCGGGCTCTCTGCTCAGCAGGGAGCCTGCTTCCCCCTCTCTCTCTCTGCCTGCCTCTCTGCCTACTTGTGATCTCTGTCTGTCAAATAAATAAATAAAATGTTAAAAAAAAGAAAATTCTAGAAGAAACCTGAAATAACTCCTGAAATTATGAACTCAGCCAACGAAGTCAATAGCACACTGGACTCCATGGAAGAGAGAAATCGTGAGCTGAGATGTGGTCAGAAGACAGGGACCAGGTGGAGGCGCAGAGAGACTGAAGAATGAATATTCAGGAAAGGACATGAGTCAGTTTGGTGAGAAGGTCTAACATTTGGGCAGAGCCAAGTGTGCACCCCAGGGCCCAGAGCCAGGAGGAAGCTATCAGGTGAGACCCCAGTCTGGCTCCTTTGATGGGGAAGGTCCAAGCTACATGCCACCAGCTTTGAGTACCAGCCCCAGATGGGAAGCGCGAGGATAATGCCTAGGTATTCACGCAGGGGTGTCCAAGAGGCAGGGCTGAGGCAGCTCACCTGAGAACGTGGGCTTCGTCTCCCCATGCACTGTGCTTCTATGAAAACCAGACTCCCCCCTCCTCAACCCAGCAATCCCATTGCTAGGCATGCATCCAGAGGAAATGAAAACAAGGTGTGGAAGAGATTTCTGCATCCCCCTGTTCACTGAAGCGTTATCTACAATAGCCGAGGTAGAGAGACAACCTAAGTGTCCATGAGTGGGTGACTGAATGAAGAAGATGTGGGAAATATATACAATGGAACAATATTCATCCACACAAGGAAGAAAATCCTGCCATTTGCAACGACATGGATGGACCTTGAGGGTGTTATGCTAAGTGAGAAAAGTCAGACAGAGGAAGTAAGTGTTCCCACCACAAGAAGACAAGATGATTGTGGGACACATAGAGGTGTTAGCTAACACACAAGGGCAACCGTGATGTAAATGTATGGAGTCAATATGTTGTACACCTTAAACTTAAACAATGTTATATGCCAAATATAACATATATGTGTCAGTTAAAGCCCATGTATGAGTCTGATCCCACAGAGTAAGACACGCTGATAATAAAATATAATTTTCTCCTCAGAAAGACGTACAGGAATCTGCATCCTTGGTCTCTCTCTTGGTTTACTGTTCTCATTGCATATCCTTCTACCACCACCCCACGCCCGGCCTATTCCACTTCCGCCACACTGACATCTTTGCCATGCCCAGAACACCTCAAGCATGCATCTGCCCCAGGACCTTTGCACTTGCCACTGTCTCTGCCTGAAATGTTCTTCCCCTCAGAAATGCACATGGCTCACTCCTTTTCCTCTTGGAGTCTTGCTCCAATGTTCCCTTCTCATTTATACCTTTTCAGACCATCCTATCTAAAATTGCTTTACCCCCACCCTGATTTCATGTTATCTGTTCCCACTTTGTTCCATCTTTGGCATGTATTATTAACCTGTTATATATTTTACATATTACTATTATTTCTTGTCTGTCTCCCCTAAGATGTATCTTTATTTTAATTTCTAGTAGTTTTTTTTTACTGCAGTGTTTTCTTTCTTTCTTTTTTTAATTTTATTTTTTCTTTTATTCCTTCCTTCCTTTTTCCCTGCACTGTTTCCTGCTGTCTCCCTGCACCTAGAACAGTACCTGGTATATAGTAGACATTCTGAGCAATGATGAATAAATAGACACATACAGGATAACAGGCAAGCTAGGGAAACGTTCAGTGTGTATTGAATACGATTCCAGAGGCCACATTTCAATGTTTGAATCCTGGCTCTGCCAGTTGCAAGCTCTGTAACTTTGAGCAGGTTAATTAATCTCTTCACGCCTCTTCGGATTCCACAGAGGCTGCGCCATTTTGCATTCCCGCCAACACCACACAAGTGTTCCAACTCCTCTTCATCTCCGCCAACACTTGTTATTCTCTGTTTTTTTTTTTTTATCATAACCATCCTAATGAGTGTGAAGCAGTTTTTACCCCCTTTTTAAGCCTGTTTCAAAATATCAAAATGTTGGATGCGAGTCCTCCCCTCTGAGCTCATCCTGCGTCTTTGGATGGTCTCCAGGTTGCGCCTGTGACTGGATCCCCCCCAACACAGGGAGACAGGCACGTGGGGACTGTGCGTCTCCCATGTTTCAAGGAGGTGCTAGAATCCAAGAAATGGACCAGGTTCTTCATCACCACCGTGAGACCCCCTCCTGGGGCCGCATGGAATTAACATGTATCTTGTCCTCCCTCTTGTGGCCACAGTGAAGAAATTCCCTTTGAAGTTAAAGGGGAATTTTTTTTCATCTGAGAAATTAATTTTTTTCATTCAATGAGTATTTGCTGATCCTCTACTGTGTGCCAGACAACATTCAAGACTCTTGAGATCCACCAGACCAGCAGGCAAGGATCCCTGCCCTCCAGGAGCTTGTATTTTCGCAGAGGGAGACAGACCACGCCCCGCGGACAGAAGTAAATTCGTGGTCTGCCAGAAGGTGAGGAGTGATTTGGGAAATGAGAAAGTGGAGGGGAGGTCCAAGGGATCTAGAGTGCCTGGGGAGCAGGCTTCAATGTTACTAAGGAGGCCAGGGAAGGCGTGGGGACGTGGTATGGGGGCAATCGTTGGGGCTGCTGGGAGACAGTGAAGCTGGTCAGCTGGGAGAACACAGCTCTGAGTGAGTGGAGGGGGCGGCTGGAGCGAAGCCTGCAGTGGACGTGTGTGGAGGTCATTCAGAGATGGCCAGGGGAGCAGTGCGGCTGAAGTCGAGGGAGGGGTGGGGAGAGGAAAGCCCAGGGGTTAACTCAGAGAGGAAACAGTGGGTCACTGCAGTCCCCCCTAAGGGAGGTGGGAGTGACACTGAAGGCACCAAATGGAGCACACTTGAACCAGCAATTCCCTCCTGGATCTCTACTAGGAAGCTGAGCCCTTCTCCCAGCAGGGAGGTGCCATTCTTCCAGCCTGGAAAGTCTTCAGCAATTTTCTCCCCTCTCTTGCTAGGAACCAGGCCTCCTCCCTCCCTCCTGCTCTAGACCTGTATCTGGCTGACACCTGGATGCCTGTCTCAGAAGTCTCCCTGCATTCAAAGTTTCCGGGGTGTGTGTGTGTGTGCTGAAAATAGAGTTTGTGGGATGGTGACCCTAGAGTTGTGCAGTGCACAGACTACCCAGCTGTACAGGAAGCCTTCATGTCTTCCCTCCACAGTCACACCAAGTTCTGTGCCCCCTATGTCATTTCTCTGGGTGATACAGTGTCTTAATCTCTCTCCTCCCAATGGCATGTAAGCTCTTTGAGGACATGATAGAATCAGAATTCCATCTATGTGCCTGGTACCAGAAAAGGGATTGAAATATTAGAGGCTTCAATAGCACTAACAAATAAATAAGTAACAAATAAAATAAGCAAATTGGGCAATTACGATTGGATTTCTGCAAAAGGCCAGATATTACGGCAGCGTTCTAGGAATTGTCCATAATTATGCAGAGCCACCGAAGGATGTAAAGTCGCTGGAATGAGCTAGGAAACCATGGCATAGTCTTAGGAACCAGCTGGGTAATTGCACAAGGAGCTCCCAGAGCCAGCTGGGTAATTGCAGTGGCGTCCCTGGAATCCACTGGATAATTAGCATAGAGTCATGGAATCAGCAGTGATAATAGACGAGTCCCAGCTACAGACCTCAGGGAAAGTGTGGGGATGTCTTTGATTGTCACAGCTCGGGAAAGAGGCATCTCCTGGCATCTAGCGGGGGAGGACAGAGATGCTGCTAATACGGGAAGCATCTGAGATGCACAGGGCAGCCCCCCACAGCAGAGCATCACCCAGTCCGGTCTTGGTTTGGGCTACTGTCACAAGAAGACCACAGATGAGATGACTGAAAACCCACATTTACTTCTCACATTTCTAGGGGCTGGGAAGCCTGAGATCAGGGAGCCACGGGGCTGGGCTCTAGGGAGAGGTCTTTTTCTGGACTCTTCACCTGGCGCGGAGAACAGCCTCTCACCAGACACCTGATTGCTGGCGCCTTCATCTGGGACTTCCGCCTGCGGAACAGAGGAATACATGTCTGCGGGTCGTAAACCACCTGCGTATGGTATTTCGTTCTAGCAGCTGCGCGGGCTACAGCAGTGGCCGGTGAATGAAAATCCTGGGCCCTTGCTCCGGGTTGGTTGGTAAGAGCACCGGGAATGGTAAGTGACTACTCCTATCCCGACTGTACCCACTCCGAGTCCTGGTTTACAAGCAACAGAAAACGACGGGCTTGTTTCGGCAGAGAAGAAATATATTGCCACGATGTCGGGGGTATTTCATGGAATCTCAGGAAGAACTAGAGAATCAAGCCCCCCAGAATGGGCAGGAAACAAAGGGGTAAAATATCCTGGTCTTGGGGCACCTGGGTGGCTCAGTCAATTAAGCGTCTGCCTTCGGCTCAGCTCGTGATCCCAGGGTCCTGGGATTGAGCCCCGCATCAGGCTCCTTGCTCAGTGGGGAGCCTGCTTCTCCCTCTCCCACTCCCCCTGCTTGTGATCCCTCTCTTGCTGCATCTCTCTCTGTCAAATAATAAATAAAATCTTAACCAAAATAAGGCATCCTGGGCTTAACTCCCCGCAGAGGAATATATCACCGTGTTGAGACTACATGATGGGTCGAGCCCGGAACCCAAGCCCACTATCTACCTGTGAGGCTGTGATCTATAATAAGAAATATGTGTTTGGTCTTCCCCCCCGTTCCTGACACAGAGCTCCTAAAACCCTCCAAATTTCCTACAGGAGGCGAACAACAAAAATGTCTTTTGCTATGTGAATAAGTGACTTTGGGAAAACACCTAATGATGGCTGGAGGTAGAATCAGTCACCAGGGGCCAGTGAGTTCGTTGAGCAGGTCTACGTAATGAAGACTCCGTTAAAAAATCCAAAGGGTGGGGTTTGGTGACTTCCTGGGTTGGCCCAAAGCTGGAGGTGCAGGGAAGGGGAACGTAAGCCTCATGCCCTTTCCCGGTAACTGGCCCGCAAGCATCTCTCCCAGCTGGCTCTTCCCGAGTTGTATCCCTGTATAATAAGCCAGTGATCAGGTAAGTGAAACGTCGTTCTGAGTTCTGTGAATTGCTCTTGCAAATTTCTCTGCCTCAGGGCCTTTGCACCTGCCATTACTCTGGCTTGAATCTCCCCACAGCTTCTTGTATCATTTACTCTAAAATATTTCCTCATCAGCCCCATAAAATGAGGCTCTGGTTATACCTCCCTTGGCTGCCCACCTCTTCTCCCATAGCTCTGTTTTATATGTACTATAATTTATACACACATAGTCATGTACCCTGGGGTCCCCGTCACCACCAGAAAATAACAAAGCATCAGGGAAAAAAAGCCTGTGTAACGAGAAGGGCACATCACCTCTCTGGTTTTCTCCCCCACCCCCAAATCCACAATTTCAGTTCACTGGTGAAAATAAATCAGACAAAACCAAACTAAAGGGGAAAAAAGAAAAAGAAAAAAAAAAGTAAGGGAGGTTGGAAACAATGTCTCTTCCTCAAAGCTGTCAAGGTCAAGGTCGTGAGAAACAGGGAGAGAGCAAGGGTGGTCACGGACCGGGAGGCACCACACGTCCTGTGGGATCCTGGACTGGAGAGGAGACCTTTGTGGGAGCCGGGACTTTCAAAGGCTCCGTGCCAGTGTGGGACCCTCAGTTTACCATGACCACGAGCCCTCCTTACGTCAGACATTAACCTCGGGGAACATGGCGTGAAGGGTGCCTTGGGAACTCCAACCTGCCTTTGCCACTCTTCTCTACATCTAAACATTACTTCACAGTAGAAAGTGGAAAACACAAAGCAAACACGCCCAGTGATTCCAGTCCTGGGCACATATGCAGAAGAATGAAAGTCGAAGTCTCACGTAGAAGTCTTGCCTCCTGTTCACACACATGGTAGCCCAGAGGCGGCGGGAGCAGCCGGGGTGGGCGTGGGGGGGGGGGTGGAGGTGGGTGGTGGTTCCAGCAGGTGCGTGGGGAAGCCAGCCATGATGGATCCACACGACTGAGTATTATTCAGTCTCGAGAAAGGAAATCATGACATGGGCTGTGACAGAGGGACTTGAGGACATTACGTGGCATGAAATGAGCCAGTCACAAAGGACCGTGTACGACCCCACTTACCAGAGGCAGCGGGAGTCGCATTCACGGAGACAGAAGGTAGGACGGTGGGTGCCAGGGGCTGGGGGCGCGGGAACAGGGAGTCACTTTACGGGGACGGAATTTCACTGTTGCCAGATGAAAAAGTTCTGGAAATTGGTTGTGTAACATTGTGAATGTACTTACTGCCACTGACCTTCCCTCTTAAAAAAAATGGTCAAGATGGTAAAGTTTAGGTCATGTGGATTTTACCACCATTAAAATATTTTTTAATTAAAATATTTAAAACTGCAAAAAGCAAAACAAAACAAGACCACCCAACCTATACGGGAAGTCCCGGAGAGCTGGGTGGTTGATTTTCTGGCAGGACACAAAACCCTTCCCGGAGGAGAGTGTTGGGAAGTGTGATGACAGGCAGGAGGACACTGGGAAGTCTGGCCATGCGTGTTACCTGGATTGTGGTGACAGTGTCAAGGTGTCTGCACGTGTCCAGAGTTAGCAGACATGTGTGAGACATTTGTGCGGTGTGTGTGTGTGTGTGTGTGTGTGTGTATCAGTCACACCTCAGTTAAGCTGGTTTTAAGAAAGAGGGAGGGGTGCCTGGGTGGCTCAGTGGGTTAAGCCTCTGCCTTCGGCTCAGGTCATGATCTCAGGGTCCTGGGATCAAGCCCCGCATCGGGTCCCCCGCTCAGCGGAGAGCCTGCTTCCTCCCCACAACCCCTCCACCCTGCTCATGCTATCTCAAATAAATAAATAAAATCCTAAAAAAGGGGGGAGGGGATTTTCCCGCTGTCTGTGCTCTTGGGTTGAGGTCTTAATGATGTCATCAGACGTCCCCGAGAGCCTGTCCCCAGTGTCAACAGTGGCACGTTGGCCCGGTCCCCCATTTTGAGGTAAGGCTCACAAGAGGGCAGTATTCCTTGACGGGTAGTTTGCAGAGTAGGACGTGCATTCTTGTAGGGTGCGACGGACTGAACAGTTGTTACCCCCAGGCTCCCTATGGAAGCCCTGCCCTGGATGTGGCCCCGTTAGGAAGGGAGGCCTTCTGGGACTGGTTAGCCGAGGCCAGGGGGGTGGGGTGCCCGGGATGGGGTTAGTGCCCTTACAAGGAGAGGAAGGGACGCTGGAGAATGCTGACCCAGTCTCCGTCTCTTTCCCAGAAGGATGTGGTGAGAAGTCCATCCTCGGCCAGCTGGGAGGAGAGCCCCTCCTCTGGGAACTGGGGACCATAACAAGCCATCTTCCTTGTGCCAGCCACCTGCTCCTGATCCGAGGGCTTTACTGTACCTGAATAACAGAATGTAGACTGTAAGGCATTGTGGTGCCTGCAGGGGACTGAGCTGGAGCCCGGTATCCCCAAAACCGTGGGGTTCAGGTGAGCAGCTGGCTGGGCCGTCCTTGTAGGCACCCTGAGCACACAGCAGAAGCCTCATCTGCCACGGCGGGGAGCTACAGCGAGAAGGGCCCCCCGAGGGGACCCCCCCCCCCCCCGCCCCGTGTCCTGCAGAGTGGGAATGGGAGGGTCAGGCAGGACCACAGGGAGGAGCAGGTAAGCCACTTCTCAGGTTTGGCACAAGGGTCGGCTGTCCACATTCCCATGCAGGCTGGGCCTCCCAGGGCCAGCCTGGACCCTGCTGCAGGGGGCGGGTGGGCAGGAGCTCTGGGCCGAGCCTGGCGCTCACACCCATCACCTCTGCCGGTGCTCCGGGGCTCAGATCAGTCTGGGCCTGGAAGGAATAGGAAGAGAGGAGAGTGGGGACCTGGCTGGCAGGGAATCCGGAGCTCTGGTCTTGTGTGGATGTGCAGCTCTCCACCCCGCCAGGACGTCTCACAGAATAGCCCCCTCTTCCTGACGACACCCAAACCCTGAGCAAAGCCCCTGTGATGTTGCTGCTCCGGTGACTCCCCTGCATGGGAATCCCAGGAGAGCTCCTTTCCGGCACCCCTCCCCCACCCCCTGTGTTAGTCCGCTGGGGCTGCTGTGACGGAGATCCACAGACCAGGGGCTTGGACCACAGACTCGAGTTTTCTCCCAGTGCTGGAGGCTGGAAAGCCAAGATCAAGGCGTTGCTCCAGCCGGTGTCTCCTTCCCTCGAAGACTGCTGCGGTCATTTTGCAGTTTATCACCGGGACAACGTAGGTGGTCTCCGCCCAAGGCCCTTGCTGTCTCCAGAGTGATGAGAGCCGGGAAGGCGCACCGTTCCTGTAGAGAGGGGACCTCTGTGGACCCCAGGAACAAATTGAGGGTTTTGGAGGGGAGGGGTGGGGGATGGGTGAGTCTGGTGGGTACTAAGGAGGGCACGGATTGCATGGGGCACTGGGTGTGGTGCATAAACAGTGAATCTTGGAGCACCGGAAAAATTTAAAAAATTTTAAAAGAACGAGATGACCTCTGGGTGGCTCCTCAGGGCAGAGGGGAGGGAGCTGGAGATGAGTTCCATCCCCAACAGACCCCTGTGCACCTCTCCCATCTGGCTGTCCCTGAGTCACGTCCTTTAATCATACACTGGTGTAATGTTCCTCTGAGTTGTGTGAGGCACTCCAGCAAATCAGTAGAACCACGGCGGGGGGGAGGTGAGGGGGTCAGGAACCCGGGTCTATATCTGGTGGGTAGTTTGAAATCTGAGCTGGTTGGTGGGGGGGTTGTCTGTGGGACTGATGGTCTGATGCTGGCTCCACGTAGATAGTGTCAGAATTGGCTTGGCTTGGAAGATACCCAGCTGGTTGGTGGTGTGTGGGGGGGAAACATATCAGAATTGCCTTCAGGATCTGAGCCACCGCCTCCCCGTGTCCTCACATGGTCTTCCCTCTGTGCCCGCCTGTGTCTTAGTCTCTTCTTAGAAGGGCATCATCACATTGGATGAGGACCCACCATATGACCTCCTTTAATGGAATTACCTCTTTAAGACATAGTCACTTCTGAGGCACTGGGGGGTTAGGACTGCAGCACCAGGATGTAGGGGGACCCAGAGCAGCCTGGCGCTTGGTGTGGGCTCCCTCTCATCGCAGTGAGGAATTAACCCAGCGTGGGTGACTCCAGGTGCGTTCTTGGTGGTCAGTGGGCACCAGCGGTAATTTGGCTAATTTGAATAATGTGAATAATTTCCCCTGAGGAAGGGAAGCAGAAATTCTTAGTGGGTAGAAGGAAAGGGGAGGTGGCTTCCCTAGGACTCAAGAGGAGATTGGACAAAGTGACGCAGCGCCCCCCTCCCTACACTTGTCAGCTCAGACCTCCCCCAGGAGACAGGCAATGACTTTGGATGCCAGATGGTTTTGGTATTGAGTTCGGCTGGACTATTGACCCCCTGAAATTGGGACAGTTGGAAAACCCCAAAATGGCAAGAAAATCTGGAAGATCGGCTCCAGATATAGCCCTGGGGGAGGAAGAGGGGACTCAGACAGATGGTGTGTGAAGGCAGGGTGAGAGAGAATAAAGCTGTTTCCTGTTCACACCAGTGAGCCGACTTTTTTTTTTTTTTACTATCCTATCTTTTATTTTTTTAATTTGGATTTTTTTAAGTGAAATTTTTATTTTAGATTAGTTTTAAGTTTACAGAAAATCACAAGGCCGGTCCAGAGAGTTCCCTATAACCTTCACCTGGTTTCTCCTGTTGTTAATGTCTTGAAGGGCTGTGGTAAGTTTGTCTCAGCTGATGAACCAATGTCAAGACATTATGATTAACGAACATCCACGTTTTATTAGGATCTCCTTTTTTTTTTTTTAACCAAGTGTCCTTCTGAGCCCGTATCCCATTTTATTTGTCACCATGTCACTATATGCTCCTCTGGGCTCTAATAGTTTCTTAGACTTTTCTAGTTCTTGATGAACTTGACTGTTTTGAGGAGCGAGGCTGGGTATTTTGTAGAATGTGCCTCAACTGGGGATTGACAGATGTTTTCCCCATAATTAGACAAGGGTCACAGGGAAGAAAACCACACAGGTAAGTACCACTTTCAACACACCGTATGCAGGGCGTAATGAACACGACTGAGCATGGCTAAGGCTGGTCCTTATCCCTGGGAGGCAGTGTTGGTGAGGCTTCTCGACTACGTAGTCCCTTCCCCCAATTTTCATGCTGTTCTCTTTAGAAGGAAGCCACCATGCTCAGCCCAACCTCAATGAATAGGGAGCTGTGTGCTCCATCGCCTTGAAGGTAGAATATCAACACAAATCATTTGGAATTCTTCTCTGTGGCAGATTTGTCTATTCTCTCTCATTCATTATATTGATTGCTTTATCTGATTGTTTATTTATGTCATTTTGGGTTTATAGATATTTATTTCATGTTTGGGTTATAATCCGATGTTAGTTTATCTACTCTGGTACTCTACTTATAGTCCTGCTCTTTTCTTCTCAATATTTTGCTGTGAAAATTTTCAGACATAAAGAATTTGAAAAAACATTCCAGTGGGGAAAACCCCAAAGAATCCAATTATAAGGTGGGCAAAGATGCTGAGTAGACATTTTTCTAGAGAAGACATACAGACGGCCAATGAGTTCGTGAAAAGGCGCACGACCTCACTCATCATGAGGGAAATGCAAATCAAAACTGCCGTGAGATATCACCTCTCACCGGTCAGAACGGCTAGTATCAAAAAACCCCAAGAGACAACAAGTGTTGTTGGTGGGGTTGAGGAGAACAAGGAACCCTCCTGCACTGTTCATGGGAATGCTAACTGGTGTAGCCGTTGTGGGGAACAGTACGGAGACACTCAAAACATTAAACAGAAATGCCCATAATCCAGCAAACCCACCTTGGGAATTTATCAGAGGAAAACAAACCCACCAACTCAGAGAAATCCTGCCATTTGTGACAACATGGGTGGACGTTGAGGGCATGATGCTAGATAAGTCAGAGAAAGGTAAATATTGTATGTTCTTACTCATGTGGAAGAAAAACAAACAAACACATAGACCCAGAGAACAGACTGGTGGTTGCTCAGGGTGGGGATGGGAGGGAAGGGGTGAAATTTGCTCTTATGAGATGTATAAGTGCTGGGAATCCAACGGACAGCGCGTGACTGTAATAAACTACTGTGATGTAGAGTTGAGAGCTGTTAAGAGAGATTTTGGAAGTTCGCGCCGAACACACACAAAATGGGACTGTGTGAGGTCATGGATATGTTAACTAACACTACTGTAATCATCATTTTGTACTATACACGTATACCAAATCATTACATTGTATACTTTAAACGAATGCAGTGTTCTCTATCAATCCTATCTCGGTACAGCTGGACACAACAAGGACTGCCACAGTGAGCATCCAGATACCTGCGCCTAGATTCTACCATTAATATTTTGCTTGGCTACATATCTGTCCCTCCCTCGACCCATCTTATTTTCTTTTTTGATCCATTTCAAAGGAAACTGAAGACCCAGTACACGCCCCCCTTCCACAATACTTAAGCATGCATAGGGTTAGCTAGAGTTCTTATTTTCTTTGGAGGTAATATTTGCAGTAAATGTACAAATCTTAGGTATAGTACAAATGCAGATCTCCGTGAAACCCAAATCCTTATTAAAATACAGAACGACGCTTCCAGTCCATCCCTCCGAGTCTGCCCTGTCCCCACCTACCCAGAGGTAACCCTTGCTCTGATTACTGTTGGTACCATAGGTTCATTTTGTCTGTTCTAGAACACTGTCCTAATGGACTCATGCAATATATACCCAACCACCTTGTTAACCTGGTGAGTATTCCTGAGTCTGAGTCCTGGGGAGTACATGCTGAACTCTCAAGCCAGGACCTGCTCTGGTCTTCCAGCAGGAGAGGTAGGCCAGGAGCCCTTCCTGGAGGAGGTGGCATTCCTGCCTCTCTCTGGGTTCCTTTCTGCCTCTCTGGGCTGCTCCTCTGCAGCCTCTTCATGGGCCCCTTCATCTGCTTGCTGGTGCTGCTGAGCAGCTGGCTAGACCAGAGCTTATAAATCAGCCAGCTCCAACCCACAGACAGGTTTTATTTGGCCCACACAGTATTTTTTTTTGTATTTGAATTAGTTTTAACATTTAAGAGCTGAGGGATTTTGCTTTTAAAAATATCCAGATTTCTGTCTTCTCCTGGAAATTTGAAACACCTGGCAATGCTGTGTCCCTCTTACCATATGGCCATCATTGGCTGAAACTAGAGAGGAACCACCCCATTCTCTGAGCCCTCCTCCACTGGGGGGTTCTCAGGCACCCCAGCCCTGAATTAACAGCTACAGAACTTGAGATGGCGTTGCAGTGGTATTCTGCCAAAAACCCTAGAAATGCTCAGGGCTCACCTTGGGAAAACCATTTATCTTTCCCAGGAGAAACAGACTCAGAGCAAGGGCAGGAGAAGGTCAAAGAGAACAAATTTCTATCAGACAGCATCTCAGCTCTCCCATTGACTGGGATGGATGCCTTGGGCTTAATCAGCAAAGGCCAGAAGCAGTGCCCTACAGAATACAGACTTTCTGGAACCCAAACTGTGTGTGAGAGAGACAGAGATAGATACAAGAGAAGGAGCCAGAGGGCGAAAGGGAGATTCAGTCAACAAACCTTTTCCTGAAGGGGAGTGAAAGGGAGTGGTGTGTGCCCGTGTGTGTCTGTGTCTGTCTGTCCTTCTGTTCATGCACACATGCTGTAAGGAGGGGTGCAGGAGTCAAGCACTGAGCCCCCATCCCCACTGCAGGAAGCCAGTACAATCTACTTCTGCTTAGTGAGAGCTACTCCTTATCTAACACCAACCCAGATTGTTCTCTAAAATTCAAGGTTAGTGTTTCTCAGATTGCAGGTCAAGACCCATTAGCCAGTCATGAAAAATTTAGGTTGTGACCAGATTTTTATTTCTGAAATAGAATAAGCATAGAAGATGTCTGAGATAATTGTGCTTAGTGGAGGTCAGTTTTGTTCATGAAACTTTTCACTTCGTATTTGTGTGTACATGTGTGTGCATACCAGGTCATGTTGTAAAATGGGTTTCTCAGGGTAGTTAAAGTCCCACAAGTTGGAAACCCACCACTCTCAAATATCCATATTGGGGAGGATGGACATAAAGCCAGAGGTGGAAGACTTGAAAGCAGGACTAAGAGGGTTTGTTTGACCTGATCCCGAGGGCAACAGGGAGCTACTGAGTGTTCTTGAGTCACTAAGTCACAATGGCCACCTCACCCCACCTGCAGATACATGAACCCAACTACACACATTATGGAATTTGGAATTCTTCTTCCCCTTAGCAAGTCCCCCTGGTTCTGCAAACATTGGCTGCAGACATGATGTAGAAGATTATCCAACAAGGGCTTTTAGGACAGGCTAATCTCACCTTTCCCCCCTCATTTTACAGACAAGGAAGAAGAGACTCCAAGATGGGAATTCACTTGCCTGGGGTCACTTAGCACAGCTCATGGATTCTCATCTTGGGAGCTTTGTCATCTCTAGGCCCCATGCAGCCCATCTAATTGGGGACAGTGGAGGACATGACTCCAGCCACTGGAGTTGGAATTGGAGGTGGGCTAGAGAAGACCAGGATAGAGAAGATGAGTGAGAGAGTATGTATGTGTATGTGTGTGGTGAGGGCAGTTATCCTCACTCTTCCCTGTCTCCATCACCACCATCACCATCATCATCATCACTGTCACCACCATCACTATCATCATCATCATCTCCCTCATCATCACCATCACCACCATCCCCATCACCATCATCACCATCATCTCCATTACCACCATCACCACCATCATCATGACTATCACCACCATCATCACCACCACCATCTTCCTCATCATCTCCATCACCACCATCTCCATCAGCATCACCATCATCTCCATTACCACCATCACCACCGTCATCATGACTATCACCACCATCATCACCACCACCACCATCTTCCTCATCATCTCCATCACCACCATCTCCATCAGCATCACCGTCATCTCCATTACCACCATCACCACCATCATCATGACTATCACCACCATCATCACCACCACGATCATTATTTTTCTCCTAGCAATGGGGTGGGCAACTGCTATCCCCAGACCTTTCTTACCAGTCTGGGGCACAATATTGGGATGAGAAAGGTAGAGTACTAACCTTCTAGGAGAGGCTAGCTGGGTCCCCTCCAAGGGTCTCTACTTTCCCACGAATCAGTGTGGTATCAGTGGGTTCCTGTGAGACTCATTATAGACAGCAGCTGGAAAAAATACTCTGTAAACTGTAAAGTGAATGGCAAGAGGCAGAGGGATCCTTATGTACATTGAAGTAATCCTTAAAGAGTTTGGAGAGGTTCTTAAGCCCATGGCAGGCATTCTTATAAAGATAGGAGGGGTCCCTATTCCTAGATAGATGAGCGGGCTTCTTCTTGGGGTGGGAGGGGTCCTTATGCAGGTGTGAAGGGTCCTTAACACCGGTATGCAGGCTTACATCCTGGAGTGGTCTGCACACATAGGAAGGTTTGTGTATAGAAGCTCTTCTTATGCAGATTTTAAAAGGTGGGGGTTTTACCCAAATGACAGCCTTTATAGATGAAAGGACCCTTACACAAAGAAGTGAGGGTTTTTCTAAATTGATGCAACTGACCGTTATTTGTAAAGTGCTGTGCAAATACTTAGTGACCTTTGCACAGACGTAAAGGTTCTTCCTAGAGATAAGGGAACCTTATGCTGCTCTAGGGTGATTGCATGGTACGAGCGGCCTCATTTGGACAGTGATGTCGCTGGACAGCGTGGTACCTACGCCGGCCGCAGGTGGGAGCGGTCACTGAGGGGCGGAGCGCTGGGGGCCCGCTGGCAGTCCCCACGGCAGCCACCAGAGGCAGCACCGTCCCCGTCTGGCCCGCGCCTCCCCCCTCCTCCCCCAGTCTCCGCCCCCCACCCTCTTCCTCCCCCTGCTCCGCTCCCCTGAGCCCCGCCAGACCCCGCTCCGCCCGCGCCCCGCTCCACTGCCGAGGCTCCCGCAGCCCCGGCGCCGGCCCCGCTGCGCCCTCCCCGGGGGCTATGGGGGCGCCCCCGGGCTACCGACCCTCCGCTTGGGTGCATCTGCTCCACCAGCTGCCCCGCGCCGACTTCCAGCTCCGCCCGGTACCCAGCGGTTTCGCGCCCCAAGAGCAAGAATACCAGCAGGTGGGAGCGGGTGCGGGGTCGTGGGGGCGGGGACGGAGGGGGGAGGCAGAGCTTATGGGTCCCGAGGGAGAAAGGGGCTGGGTGACAGATTCCTGTGTTCTCCGGGGATGGGGGCCGAGCCCGGACTTTGGGGTACCTGAAAGGAAGAGGAGCGTGGGGGTCCCATACCTGGAGGTTCCCCTGGGACAGGCGCTGGGAGACCAGAGCCCTGACTCCTTAAATCAGGAAGGGCCAGGGGTCTGGACCTCTTAGTCACAGAGGAGGGATGGGACCGGGGAGCCTTGGATTCCAGGGTCTCTGAGATCTGCCTGGGAAGCTAGCCTCCAGGGTCATCTGGGCGGTAGGTCTGCTCTCCGTGTCCTGAAAGATGCCCCCTCCCTCATAGGATCCGGGGTGTCCAGTTAAGGTGGGACTCAGCAGAGACAGGAACTGATAATGGTGGAGAGGAAGAGGCTGGGGTCCCCCAGTTCAGGACAGGATTGAGACCTGAAATGGGGAAGGGGCCAGAGGGATGTAGGGCCAGGGCTGGGAAGACAAGGCAGAGGTGCTGGAAGAGGTAGCTTGCAGCCAGTCCCCAGTCCCAGGACAGAAGAGGAGGCGGCCAGGGTGCTCGGGTGAGGGGTGGTGGAAATGAGGTTCCATCTGGGGACCAGAGGATGACAGAAATGGGTCCAGAGGGTGGGGCTAGGGTGGGAACCTTGCAGAAGCAAGGGTCCCTGGGGAAGGGGGCCCAGCCTGGGTCAGCTCCAACAGGGGCGAAAGAACTGTCCCCTGACCCAGTTTAATTCAAGTCCTTGACTTTGAGATTAATGAGGAGCAAGGCTTAGCTGAGCCGGGGAAGGGTGGGGGAGTGTGTGTGAGGGGGCAGGGGGTGCCTGGAAGCCCTGGTGGAGCCCTTGGATGGGTCCTGGGCCCTGCCTATAGGGTCCAGGCCCCTTGGGTCTGGTCTAGGAAGCTCCTGGGATAAAGGGCTGGGGATTGGAGAGCTTAGGAAGCGTGGGGGGGTCCCAGAAAAGCAGAGAGGGGGATGTGTGCTGTATTCTGAGCTATTTGGGTCATGGCTGTACCAGTCGGCAGCAGCTCCTCCCTGCCTTCTCCACGCTGCCCTCTCCCCACCAAACAGAGACGGCCATCCCCTCGCCCAGGGCCTGTGGTGTACACAGTCACGACCTCTAGGGCTGGTCACCCACGCCCCCTCACAGCGGAGACCTGCCCACACAACCACGCAGGTTGCTGGCCCCAGTCACTGCCCCAGGCGCTCGGAGAGGCTCACTCCGCCCCCCTCACCAACAGGCAGGGTGACAGCACTGGGACGGGCACGGAGTCACATGACCCAGAAGGGGACACTGCCCCCCAGGAAGATCACCGCTGTGGGCACAGCTGGGAAAAGTCAGGCACTGGGTGACACGGGGCTGGAAGACAGACTCACTCACTCACTTGTAGACACACAGACAGCCACATCCATACACATGATTACACACACACACACACACACACACAATTCCTGCCCTTATTCACACACATACACACACGTTTACTTGTATACACAGTGACACACGTTTACACATGCACACACACTCCTGTCCTCACTCACACACTCACACACACCCCATAGTCACATACACATGCCTCACACTCACTTGTGTACACACTGACACACGTTTACACATGCACACACACTCCTGTCCTCACTCACACACTCACACATAGTTACATATACATAACCTACACTCGCTTGTATACACACAGTCACATATCCATACACACGTTTACACATACGCACAATTCTTGCCCTCACTCACACGCACGCCCCACATTTACTGACACACGTTTACACATGCACACACACTCCTTTCTCACACACTCCCACTCCCACATAGTCACATACACATAGCCCACACTCACTTTAGACACAAACACAGCCACATATCCATACACATGTTTACACATTCACACACACAATTCCTGCCCTCACTCACACACTCACACACCCCACATTCACTTGTATACACAATGATACACATTTACACATTCACACACAATTCCTGCCCTCACTCACACTTACACACACCCCACAGTTATACACACACACCACACTCACTTGTGTATGCACAGACACACATTTACACATGCACACACATTCCTTTTCCCCTGCATGCATAGTCACATATACATACCCTACACTCACTTGTATACACACACAGTCACATATCCATACACACACACTGAAACATTTGCACATTCACACTCACACAATTCCTGCTCTCATTCACACCCCACACAGTTACATACATACAACCCACATTCACTGTGTACACATGAACATTCACACACACACACACACACATTTACACATTCACACACATTCCTGTCCTCACACACTCACACACACACTCCACACTCAGAGTCACCTACAGGAAACACACACACAATTCCTGCTCTCATTCACTCACACATTCACACACCCCAAGCTCACTTGTATACACTCACACACACATTTACACAATCTCATCCTCACTCACACACACACGTACACACACTCCTACACACTCACACCCCACATTCACTTGTATATACACTCACACACATTCTTACACACAAATCTGCATATATACATACATTCACTCATATATAATACACACATGTTCATACACACACACTCACACACACACACACACACACACACAAAACACCGGGAACCACTCAGACTCAAAGAATCGTGCCCAGAAACACACAAATGCCAACAGATCGCTCTTACACTTGTAGACACAGGTGTTCCCACAGGCACACTCATTCGCT
The DNA here is from genome assembly GCA_004024625.1 of Mellivora capensis. Lineage (NCBI taxonomy): Eukaryota > Metazoa > Chordata > Mammalia > Carnivora > Mustelidae > Mellivora > Mellivora capensis. Next base: position 33,997 of record PISX010012493.1, on the reverse strand, counting down.
CTCTCGCCCTCACACACACACAGGTGTAGTAATCTCATGGCAGATAAACACAGTCAAAGATAAAACATCCAGTTTCATGGCCATAGGGACAAATATACCACACACTTGTGTCATTCGCACACACACACCACGCTTGTGTCCTTCATGTGGACACACACACACACACTCCAGCCACACTGCAAGGACAAGGGCAGAGACACACTGTGGTTCACAGGAAACAGCAGTAGTGAGTCTGGAGGGGTGACTGTGTTCCCGATGTTGTCCCTACCTGCTGTTTGGCTCAAGGTAAACCCAGTCCCATTCTGGGCACCTGTGAAGGGGACAGGACCTCACAGCCACTCCTGTAAAATCTTGCCTTGTGGAGAGCTTTGCTGTCCTGCAAGGCTTTTCCAACGACACATATCTGTTCCCCCCCGCCTCTGCCTCTGCCCTCCCGGCTTTTGGTGTCTCTGTGTCTCCTTTCTCTGCATCTCTGCTTTTCCACTCCTCTCTGTCTCTCTTCCCCACCCCCACTCCGTGTCTCCCTGTCTCCAAGTCTCCATCCCTGAGTCTTGCACACACACTCTGTCATGGAGGCTGTCACGCCCCCCTCCCCATGAGTCCCTGGGTGACAGACTCACACTGCGGTGGGTGTGCAGAGCTCAGCACAGGGGAGTGAGCGAGCAGTGAGTGGGGAGGACCGGCAAGGAGGAGGGAAGAGGAAGCCTGCCGCCCCTGACTTCACACCCATCTCCAGGAACAGGCACCCCGTCCACCCCCCTGATCCCACCTCATTCCGGACGCAGTTCTCAGAAGGTCCCTGGGAGCTGCTCTGTTCCAGCTGCCTGGCTTGAACAGGGGACACAGGGGGCTGCCTGGGATGATGAAGACACAGTCTCAGAGAGGGGAAGGCTCCTGCTGAAGGTCACACCCAGAGCAGAACTGGACTCCAAGATTTGGGCCTCTCAGTAGGAAGCTCCCTCCAGTGACCCAGCCCCACTGCTGAGCCCCAGCAGCCAGCCTGGGAGGGGCTGGGGACCCCATCTTTCCCCACAAACCTGAAAACCAGAGGCTGGGCTTGGCCCCCCTTTCTAGCCAGGGCTGCCTTCCACCTCCGCTGAAGTCCCCGATTCAGGACCTCCGGCCATGCAGGGAGGGAGCAGCGAGCCCCTCTGAGGCCTCATGTCTCCCCCTTCCCCAGGCCCTGTTGCTGGTGGCGGCCTTGGCAGGCCTGGGCTTGGGCCTGAGCCTCATTTTCATCGCCGTCTACCTCATCCGCTTCTGCTGCTGCCGGCCCCCAGAGCCCCCCGGGGCCAAAAGCCCCCCACCCGGGGGAGGCTGTGTCACTTGGAGCTGCATCGCTGCCCTTCTCGTCGGCTGGTAATGGGGCCCCAGGGCGGGTGGGGGGTGGGGACGGGGCTCCCCACAATCTCGGCTGGTCTTCCTGCGAGTGCCCTAGAACCCCACCTCAGCCTTGCCACGGGAAGAACTGCTCCCCTTTCGCGGATGGACAGACTGAGTTTCAAGAAGAGGAGGGACTTCCCAAGGGCAATCAGGCCGGCAGGAGGGGGTAGGGGTTAAGAGCTAGGGTTTGGTGGCTTTGTCACCGAAGCGCTGTGCAGCTAGGGGAGTGGTGGAGTCAGTTGCTCCAGGACTCAGTTTCCACATCTCTGAAATGGGCATTATAGTAACACCCACCTCCTATTCTTAGTTACAGTGGGATTAAATGAGAGAAGCACAGAGCCTGGACCACAGTCCTACTCGGGGAGCAGTAACACTTGATATCATTCATTAACTCACTCGCTCATTCATTCATTCTTTCATTCCACAACTATTTCTTGCGGATCTACTCTGTGCGGGAAGATACTGAACTGGCCAGGCGAGGTTCTTGCCCTCCTGGAGCTGATGTTCTAGTCAAGGAGACACACAGCAAAGTAGTGTTTGCAGTCCAGGAGCAGAGCTGGGAATCCAGACCTGAGCTGATCTAACTCCTTCCCACTAACCCTGGGCAAGTCTCAGGGAGAGGGACAAAGCAACTTTTCAAGGACCCTTCGCCCAAGTGGCCCGTGGAGATTCAGACCTGCAAGCCCCTCTCGGAGCCCGGGAGAGGGTTGGGGGGCTCTGTGCAAGGGGTGGGCACCCGGGGTTAGAGAGGAGGGAGCACTTGAGGACAGCCAGCACACCATTTACCAAGAGCCGGCTCCAAGCCCGGCCCTCCCTGTCAGGCCACCCCCAGCGGGGCAGGAGTCCTGATCCGAGAGAGACCCGCCCCGGATCGGGGGTGGGAGGGGTGGGGGGCGGTGGGCTGGGGGGTGAGGGAGTGGGCCCTACCCCCACTGCCTCCCTGCGGGGAGCAGCATAGTGTGTTTGGGGGTGTTTGGGGGGGGCGGGGCGGGGCGTCCTAGATCCCAAATGCTTCCTCTTCGGGCTCTCCTGACTGGGGGTGGACGAGGGTGGTGGACAAAGGCCCTGTGGGGGAGAGACATGGCCGGCCCCCAGCGGCCTGGGAACAAGAGCATCTTTGTCCCGCCGGGAACAATGGGCGGGGGCGCCAGGGCGGGCGTGGGAGCCCAGGGTTAAGGGTTGGGGGGGGGGGGCGGTGGCCGGCGCTGGGAACTGTGAGGGCGTCCGGCTCCCTCCTCCCGGTCGGGCCTGGCCCCTCCGCGGAGGGACACTCTTGAGGGTAGGGGGATGGGCCCACATTCAGACCCCACAATGGAGCTCTGTGTGCCGGCCGCGGAGGGGCGGGGGCGCAGGCTTCTGGCCCATCGGCCCACATTCCCTTGCTTCGCTCTCAGCTGGCCAGACGCTTGGGTCCTGGGGGCGGGGGAAGGCGAGGAGCTCCAGGCCCAGGGGAGCTCCAGGCCCAGGGGCCCCCCGGAGATGATGACTGGGGGCCAGAGGTCCTAGGAAGCCCCAGGAGGCGGGGAGGGGAAGCGGCCCCCTCAAGGGACAGGTGCTGAAGAGTCGGGATGCTTGAGGAAGGGATGGAGGGCTGGGTGTGGGGCCGACAATCCCGGGGGCAGGGCTTCTCCTGGGGCTGGGCGTGACAGGGGTTCCGCTCCTGTAAGGTGCGGGTTAAACCCGCCCCTCCACGCCCCTCCCCCTCCACCCACCATTAGCATCACAATGACGTCCCTAGAGCGGGGGAGGGGGGCTTCCCGTTACTTTGGCAACCGGTGGGGGCCAGGCTGGAGACGTTCCTTTCCCACGACGGGCTGGACCAAGGGGGTGGGGGTGGGAGAGGGGATTGGGTGTGAGGAGATTGGGGGGACGCGGCCCCAGGGTCCCAGGACGGGTTGTGATTTCCCGTCCCTCCCCCTCTCAGCGCCGGCATTGGCATCGGTTTCTATGGCAACAGCGAGACCAGTGATGGGGTGTCCCAGCTCAGCTCGGCACTGCTGCATGCCAACCATACGCTCAGCGCCATAGACCACCTGGTGAGGGGCCAGGCACCGGCCAGACCCCAGACCCACACCCAGACTCGTTCCACCCCCCCAGAGAAATGGGACCCAAACTCAGAGCCAAGACCCCACACCTGAGACTTAGGACCCCAGACTCTGACCTCAAATGACACGCCCCACCTCCAGCCCTGCCCACAGCCAGGACCTTACACATGGCACCCTCAGACCCTCCACCCGGATCTGGAACATGAGGCTCAATTCTAAACCCCAATTCACACTTAGTCTCAGCCCTGGACCCCTGCCCTCAGGTCAGATCCAGGCCCCCAGACCCGATCTGTGCCCTAAACGATAGCTCAGGGACCTCAGTGCTGAGACCCAGGACTCTGACAAGGGGCCTCGCTCCCATCCCCAGGCCCAGGGTTCCAGATCCAGAGCTGAGACCCAGGCTGACCTCAGACCTCAAATTTCATGTCCAGGGCAGACCCTGGACCATGGAATCCAGACTTAGGACCTCAGACCCAGGCAGACAGATGCCAACTTCAGACTCGAATAATCAGGCATAATTACAGTTCTGGGGCCTTAGTCTTACCTGGGACCCAAGCCACTGACCCCCAAGGCTCCTGATGGGAGCCACAGAACATCATTCCACAGATGTCCTAGTCCCCCGATCTCAGACACCTGCCACTCCTACTGCACCCCCACATCCGCCTCCCCAGGGCATGCCTGCCTCTGACCCCAGACTCCCCCTGCACGCAGGTGTCAGAGACGGTGGAGAAGCTGGGTGAGGCCGTGAGGACAGAGCTGACCACCCTGGAGGAAGTGCTGGCTCAGCGCACGGAGCTGGTGGCTGCGGCCCGCGGGGCTCGGCGGCAGGCAGAGGCGGTGGCCCAGCAGCTCCAGGAGCTGGCCTTCTGGAGGGGAGTGCCCTTGAGCCCCTTGCAAGTGGCTGAAGATGTGTCCTTTGTGGAGGAGTACAGGTGGGTGATGGGTTCTCACCCCGGGTGACTGTGCGTCCAGGTGGCCATGGGGCAATGTCTAGGGACACTTGTCTGATTGTCGCAGCTCGCGAGGGGGCGCTACTCACACCTGGTAGGTGGGGACCAGAGACGCATCCTGCCATGCACAGGATGGCCCGGCAGCAAAGGAGGGCCTGTCCGGAGTGTCCCAGTGCCCGGGCTGAGCAGCCACTCACATCCCTGCATCTGCCCGTTCACTCGCTCTCCCCTCAGTCGTCCACCCGACGCGTGCATCCCCTCAACAGATGTTTATCCAGCACCTTCTGGTGAGAGAGAGGGGTGCCTGGTGGTTAGGAACATGAGCTCTGAAGCCAGGTGGCCACTCCGGAGCTGTGGGACAGGTTACCCATTGATGTCCTGGGGCATCAGACAAGCCTGGGTCCCAGGGAGTCCAGGCTCTGCGCTTTGGCTAGGCCATCCTTGGGCTGGGCCTCAGCCCCCCTCCAGGGGCCCCAGGCAGCCGTGCAGGCTACCGCGGGGTGAGGCAGGCCCACCCCCAACGGGAAAGGTCGATGGAAGTTCCAGTATGAGAGCCTGGCCCTGGGAGTCCTCCCTCAGGGAAGGTGGCCCGTTTCCTGCAAGGTTACTGGGGCCCCCAGAGAGAGAGAGTTTCCTGGCCGAGTTCCCAGAGGCCGAGACCGGGCGTTCACAGTGGCTAAGGGCAGAAGGGTGGGCTGCCCCTGATGGAAGAAGGGAGAGAGAAGCTGGGGTGCACGGTGGGGATGCTGGGAGCAAAGGCCTGCAGGTCTCCCTGAGCCACGCGACCCAGCTCAACCCCGGGGAAAGCAGGGTCTGCTAGCTGCTCAGGTGCCCCAGCTGGGCACAGCTGTGGGGGACACAGCCTGTTGCGGGCCCAGCTGGGGCCCAGCTGGGGCACACCCACAGGCACTCACCCGGCCCGTGAGGCTATTTCCAGAACACTCCCGCCGTGCCAGCCCTCGGAGCAGAGGGAATCAGTCATTAACACACACTAACGTTGGAAGCTCCCTGAGTGACGGTCCAGCTTGGGTTTCAGGCCGACTGTGTGCCCGGCACCCTTCTAAGTTCACGCTCCTTAGCCTCACAACTCCCTCTCGGAGGGGGCGCTGCTGTTCTCCCCCACATTACAGGTGGGGAAGCCGAGGCACAGAGGCAAAGCCCCCGAGACAAGGTTGCATGCAGGTAGGAAGTGGAGAGGCTGGCGCCCTGCCCCAGGGCACGCCACAGGACACTCAGCCCACGCCCGGGAACCGCTCACTTCACTCTGCAGCTGCCGTGGCAGGTGGCGCTGGGTGATACCAGTGGCTCATGCCCGGTGACAGGGCCTGTGTGTGGTCCAGCCGGGGAGGCGCCTGGCCCCTGAGCTCTGAAGGGCCGCAGTGGACGGCCTCCCAGTGCACCTGCTTCACAAGGAGCTGGCTGTGGCCTGGGGACAGGGGCACGAGTGTGGGGCGCCGTCCCCCTCTGCCGGGCTCCGGTCGGGGAGCCTGGGTCCGGAGGGCCAGATCTGCTGCTCAGTGGCCCTCGGCCCTTCTCCAGGTGGCTGGCCTATGTTCTCCTGCTGCTCCTGGAGCTGCTGGTCTGTCTCTTCACCCTACTGGGCCTGGCAAAGCAGAGCAAGTGGCTGATGATCGTGTAAGTCCAGGTGCCCTCCGGGTGGCCTCCGCTTTCCCTCCCGCAGCGCTCTGGCAGGAGGGACACTGTCCTCCTTCCCTCGTCCCACAAACTTCCAGGGAGGTCCTGGGCTGGGCCAGCACCTGCTAAGACACCAGACCTAGCGCAGGCCGGGCCGGCAGAGCAGGAAACACAGGCCCCAAGGCAAGCAAAGGCTCCAAAATCCTAGGGAAAACAATATGATGTTTGTGCTGAGGATGGGGCGGTTTCTGACTTCCCCCGTGCACACACAGCTCTGTGAGGGAGGGACCCTTCAGGCACCTGACTTGCGGAGGGGTACTGGAGGCAGAGGGCTTCCACCTCTGAGGCTACGTGGCCCTTACGGGGCTCAGGGAAACTCAAGACCACATCCTTTCTTAACGACTCATTCTGTGTGGCCAGCCCTGTTCTGGAACCCTTGCACTGACCCTTCCCCCCATTAACACAGAGAGAGGGGCTCAGAGAGGTTGGGTCACTTGCTCTGGGCCACACAGCCAGGAAGAGCTGGAGCTGGTTTCCGACTCAGGCCAGTCCGTCCCATGTAGAAGAACCCCTGAATCCTCGCTGCCTCTGGGGGTTCTGCTGGTGCTCCCCAGTCTCCACACCCCCCTGGTGAGAAGTCCTTCTGTGCCATGCAGGCTCCCCCTGAGGCTGAGAGGCTCCCTCACCTCTGGACCTCTCCCCAGAGAAAAACCAGGCCGAGGTTCCAGCCCTGGTGGCAGCCAGGTCTTGGAGGAAAGGTGTGGCTGGCGCAGGAAGCCGACCAGGCCATGCTCCAAGCTGGGAGACATGCTGGGACTGCTGGGCTCCCTCGGATGCAAAGCCAGGAAGCAGAGCCCAGAAGTGGGCAGCAGCTCTCCCAGAATTCCAGAGCAAGGCGGGGGCAGAGCTGGGCTGGGATCTGGGCTGCTGGCCTGCCAGCCCGGGACCCTCTTCTCACTGTCCTCCCCCTCCCTCCCGGGGAGGGACCAGATGTTCAGTTTGCTGTGAACATCACAGGTCTACTACCTGCACTCCCGTCCTCTGCCCCTAATTCTGATCCTCCAGGCTCCAGAGGTTGGTAGGGAAGGGGGGGTGGGGCTGTGATGGGATTTGGGGTGGAGGCAGGGAAATCAAGAACCGCAGAACCGCAGACCTGTCCCTTCCCCCTTATAGGATGACGGTGATGAGTCTCCTAGTTCTTGTCCTGAGCTGGGGCTCCATGGGGCTGGAGGCAGCTACAGCTGTGGTGAGTGCTGGAGGCCACACCCCTGGGTCCCAGGGCAGGTCCTGAGGGGAAGGACTTGGAGCCAGGATCACATGTTCTGAGGTCTAGAAGCTGGAGACTTAGACACTTGGGTCCTAAGGGAAGAGGGGGCTGGGGGCCTGGACTCCTGGGTCTGAGGGAGGAGGGGCTGGAGGCCCAGATTCCTGGGTCTGAGGGAGGAGGGGCTGGGGGTCTGGACCCCTGGGTCTGACTGGGTCTGAGATGGGGGGGCTGGGGGCCTGGACCCTTGGCTCCCCAGGAATGGTGGGGGCTGGGGTGGTAAGCCAGACACCCCATTCTGTGGGAGTGTGGAATTGGAGCAGTGTCTGGTCCGAGCCCCTCTCTCCCTGCCTCCCTCAGGGCCTCAGTGACTTCTGCTCCAGTCCTGATACCTACATCCTGAACCTGACCCAAGAGGAGACTGGGCTCAGCTCAGGTGACCCCACACCCCCTGCAGACCCTGACTCCTCAGGCCCTCGGCTGGGGTGGGTGCCCGGTCTCAGAAGCTCTCAGCACCTCTCCTGCTGGCCTGGGAAAGACAGGAATACAGATGCTGGACTTGGGGGAGAGCGGTCAGGGGACAGGGCTGGGAGTCCCTCCCCAGGAACCGGAGGATTTGGCCAGGAATGTTGCACAGTTTAGTCAAGGGCAGGACGGGAGGAGCGGGGGTTTGCAGGGAGTGTGGAGACACTGAGTTTTTGGCTGTGGTTGGAGCAGAAGTGTTGAGAACGGTGTGGGTAGTCTGTCCCTGAAGGCCAGGCCGCGGGGACCACAGGAGGCCCCTGGGCTGGGGAGAGGCCCCCGGTCCTGAGGGTGGGAAGGCAGGGCCCTGCCCCTTCCCAGCCTCGCGGGTGGGGGAGGGGGGCGGCTGCGGGGACCCAGGCCCATGGGCGTCTCCTCTTTCCCTCCCACTTCAGACATCCTGAGCTATTACTTCCTCTGCAACCAGGCGGCCTCCAACCCGTTTCAACAGGTTAGGGGAGCGGGCCAGGGAGCCGGGTGGAGGAGGGCGGGCTGGGGCGGGGCCTGCAGGTCCTGGGGGAGGCTGCGGGGGCCCCGGGGGCCCGCGGTCCTGTGTCCCCCGGGGAGGAGAGTGGGCTGGGGGCGGCCACTACTCGGCCCTCGCCCGTCTTCCCGCAGAGGCTGACTCTGTCGCAGCGAGCTCTGGCCACCATCCACTCCCAGCTGCAGGGCCTCGAGCGGGAAGCTGTCCCCCAGTTCCCTTCTGCGCAGGTGGGCTGCCGGGCCTCCCCCACACCCGGACTCGGACCGGAAGTGGTGGAGGGCTGTGGGCGGGGTCCGAGGCCGGTGGGCGGAGCCCGCCGAGGTGGGCGGAGCCCGGCCCGGAGGAGCAGGTGGGGTGACCGTCCCGTCCCGCGCAGAAGCCTCTGCTGTCCTTGGAGGAGACACTGAATGTGACGGAAGGAAACTTCCACCAGCTGGTGGCGCTGCTGCACTGTCGCGGCCTGCACAAGGTGCGCCCCGTCCCCCAAATCTTCCAGGGAGCCCGAGACGTCCCTGCGCTTCTCTCTACCGCCCCGCCACCCGCGTCCGTCCGTCTGTCGTCACCCTCGCTCGCTCCGCCAGCCCTCTCTCCCCGGCTCCCTCCCCCCACCGCCCCCCTTCCCCACCCGTCTCTCTCCTGGAGCCCTGGCAGCTTCGTGAATTCTGGGGCCCGACAGCCTGGGCTCTTCACCTCCCGCCCAGGGGCCACAGTCTGTTAGAGTGACTCACTGCGCCCGGCTTTACTAGATGCGGCACAGGTGGGACCCACCCGAGCGCTCGGTCGTCATGCACTCTGAAGGAAATGCTGTCATCACCGCACCTCACCATGGCATGCCTGTGAGCCTCCGCTGCCAGGCAGTCATCCAGGGTCATCCCTTGGCTTCCTCTTCCTCAGGGCCTGCTGCCGCCCAGGCCTAGTCTTTCCCCCCCAGGGGAGCACCCACGCCTCTCCCCCCACTCTGGTCTGTCCCCCCAGTGGCTCTCCAACAGGACTGCCAGATTTAGCAAACAACAAATATCCCTTTACTGTAGGTAGGTCCCACGCCATAGTGGGGACATGTTTGTACTAAATATTTTTTGTGGTTGGGCATCCTGCCTTTGATCTGGCGACAGCATCAGAGGGACTCATCTGTCCCACAGCACGGACCTGACCTGGCCCTTGCTGGGATCCGCACCCCTTCCACAGCTCCCACTGTCCCCAGAGCCGCAAGGGGGCAGTGGCAATGAGGGAGGGGCAAGGAATCAACACTCAGAATTGCTGAGTACCTGAGCTGCAGGACTCCAGAAGGCAACCCTGCTCTTTCATTCAAGGGTAAACTGAGGCCCACAAATTTCTCTCCGGTCCGGGCTGACCCTGGTCTGGATTGCACTTCCCAAGGTTCACTGTGGACAGAGGGAAGGGAGGGAGGGGGGAGGGTGGGTCAGTCTCACCCTCTACTTGTGCGCCCCGTGACTCTGGGCCCGTTTCCCCTCCCTGGGCTTTAGGGTTCCCACATATTACATTCAGGATTGAGGGACATCAGGGATAAAGTGGCAGGAAGGTGTCTATGGAGCCTGACAGATTTGGCTCTAATCCCAGATCTACCCCTTCCAGGTTGTGTGACTCTGGGCAAGTGGCTTGCCCTCTCTGGGCTTCAACTTTCTGCCCACAAAAGGCAGCAGTGTGAGGGGGGCCAGATCTCTGCCTTGCAGGGCTAGGAGGAGCATGAAAGGACATGGTCTAGGTGCCTGAAACAGTAAAAAGAGAATGCCCCATTGCTCTGACGGGCCCCTGGCTCGGGTTTCACTGGCATAGTACCAGACACAGCTACCACCCCCCTTCCCCGGCCAGGGGCTCAAGCTGCAAACCTAGGATCATCCCTTTTGCCGTCTGTCCCTACCTCCCACACCCACTCCCCATGTCCCTACCTCCCACACCCACTCCCCAGGCAAGCTCTGCCGCCTGAAGCCCATCTGTACTCTCTGCCACTGCTGCTACCCTGGTCACCCTCCTCACCTCCCACCCAGGAGCCACAGAGCATTTTCCCTGTCCCTCTGCTTGCCCCCCCCCATTCTGTCCTCCCCAAAAGCCAGCAGCTGGGTGAGCCTCTCTCCCACAATCCGATCAAGTTCTTTCTCCACTAAAACCCTCCAGTGACTCCCCTGCTCATGGATTAAAGTCTGGCTCCTGGCGTCACCTGCAAGGGCCCCCACTGGTCCCAGGCTCAGGCCCTTGCACCACCCTCTCTGCGTGGCCCACAGCAGCCCTCAAACCGCTCCAGGGCCTGGAGCCTGTGGTTCCTTCCTGTCAAGGGCGGTCTCTGCTGTTGGGGTCCAGTCCTGCCTTCTGGTCCTCTCTCAGTTTATGGTCACCTGAAATGACCTTCTGGAGCATGGTTACTCAAGCGTCCCTGGGACTGGGAGCCACACCTGGCACAGAGCAGGCCCTTGGCTACTCTGTGGGGTGAATGATGGCTGGGCATTCAGGAAACAACTCAGCTCGATTCCAGGGATGACGAGCATTTACCCAGAGTGCATTATGTGCAAGGTGCAATTCTAAGTTGGGGGCGGGGGTTCTTCCAAGCCCCTGGGGGGCATGTGGCAGTGGTGGTCACGGGCAGAGGGGGGGTGCTCCTGATAGGGAGCAGGGCCCAGGGAAGCTACTCAACATCCTACCGGCGCGGGACGCCCCACCACAGAGAATCGTGGGGCTCACGATGTCAGAAGCCCCGCACTGGACGGAAGCTGAGCTGGCGTGGTGGCTGGCGGTGGGGTGGAGAGGGGCCAAGATTTGGGTTTAGGCAGGTGTAGTAATGACACTGGTCGGAGCACCGCCTGTCTGCTTGGACGGAGGCACAGCCAAGGGTCCGGGGGGGGGGGGGGGGGGGGGGGCGGGGCGTGCCCACTGACGCCCTCCCCCACCCACCCCAGGATTACGGCGCTGCCCTGCGGGGTTTGTGTGAGGACGCCCTGGAAGGCCTGCTCTTCCTGCTGCTCTTCTCCCTGCTGTCCGCGGGGGCCCTGGCCACTGCCCTCTGCAGCCTGCCCCGTGCCTGGGCTCTCTTCCCGCCCAGGTCAGGAGGGGAGGGAGGGCGTGGTCCTGGGGGAGGCCGTGCAGGGCGGACCCCTGGGCTCCTGCTGGGGGGGGAGCCTGCTGATGGATCCCCCATCCTGCTTCTCTGCCACTCCCCTCGTCCCCCAGTGATGACTATGATGACACAGATGACGACCCTTTCAACCCTCAGGTACTGGACTCATGGCCTGAGGGCGGAGGCTGGGGGCCTGTGCTACGAAGCGAGGTCCCCTCCATGCCCCCTCCTGTCTCCCCATAGGAATCCAAGCGCTTTGTGCAGTGGCAGTCATCTATCTGAGCCCCTCTTCCGTGCCAGACTGGATACTGGGCCCCCACCCCGGTGAGCTCCCAGAGCTACGCCCTGGCTTCCCTGCAGCCAGCCCTGCTCACCTTGCCCTCCCTCTGGGCTGGGGGGGGGGGTGGCCCTGCCCACCTGCATGTGGCACTATCTGCTCTCCTTGCAGTTCCTTCCCCAGTTGCCGGAGGAGACCCCACTAAGCCAGCCTGATGGTGCTCTCAGCTGTAACAGCACCTCTGGTCACGGATAGCAGAGGATAGCGGAGGATAGCGGATAGCGTATGGGACTGCCTCCCTGCCCTGCCCCTTCTCCTACTTGCCCTTGCCCCTGTGAGCCAGCGAGGGGGCAGGGTGGGCCCTGGGGCTAGCAGGGAGGGGCAGCTAGCCAGCCAGCCCTCGAGGCCTTATCCCTGGCCACCAAGACCATCCTTGAAGGGACGTGAGTGCCCTGGTCCCTGCCACGCCCCAGGGGGCTTAGGGCCATCATCCCAACTTGTGGCACTAACTTGGGAATGGGTTGATTTGAAATAAAAGGGAAAACTTTATTTTACAAGCAGCTGGGTCCTTTTTGTCTTCTCCCTGCTCCGGCCCCCTGGTTGGGGCCGCAGAGACCCCCTGCCACCCCCCACCCCACTGCAACCTCCAGGCTGCCAGGCATTTCCAAAGGCACTGGGTTTTTGTTTGTTCTGTTGTCGTTAAAATAATAAGACTTTTTTGCCCGATTCTAAAAGCAGGACATATGTTCTGACCCAGGAAGAACTCAGTGTGTGTGTGTGTGTGTGTGTGTGAGAGAGAGAGAGAGAGAGAGAGAGAGACAGATGTCAAGTCAGAGTGAAAGGCTGTGCAGTTTCAAAGTTCGGCAGACACAGCTGGTCTCTGTCTGGAAGAAAACGTTCTACACACAAGATGGTGAAAATCCAGGTGTAGACAAGGGAAGGGGCGGGCGCATTGCACGGAGGAAGTAGGAGACTCTTGCTACATGCTGTACCTTGGCTGGAAAGGGGGCATTTCCAGCAAGATACCCCAAAGCCGGCAAAGAAAAGGTAATTCTTTAGACAAGCTGTGGAACTAAAAAGCCAGGAGGCAAATTGGTAGTCTTGGGAAAAGCTGATTTCACACGTACGGCAGAGAAATGGGATTTTATTACTACATAAACTATGCAGCGTCCGTAAACTAAGAGTAGGACAACTTAACTTGGAAATAAGCGACTGTGATGCCTGTTCGATGAAGTCAACCCCCAAGGGCTGGTGTCCCAACCTTGACCAGGAGGGAGTGCAGCATGAACCGAGAGGGACGCTTTCTTCCACCGCTGTGCCGTGACGCCAGAGCAGCGCTGGAACCGCCCAGGCCCGCCTGGGCTGCGGCTCCGGACGCTGGGACAAGTCCGCCAACGTGTCACTCCCCGGCCAGGCTGTTCTACTCTGGGGATTCATTTCATGGAAATGGAACCTCAGGACATGTATCAAGGGCTGTAAACTTGGAGCCAAAGGCCACAGAGAGAGGCCGGGTCCCCTATATCACCACGTGGCAGGGCTCTCCGGACCACGATGACTCTCAGGTTCGGGATTTCCAGGGACAGCCTAGGAAAGGAGAGGTGATCTGGGGGTGACAGTGGCAGCACAGTGGACAAATGCAGGGCCACGACTAAGGGCCCTGGCTGCCACTCACCACCGGATGGCTATGGGCAGTAGAAGCTCAGCCCACCCCCGCTGGTGGGGGCGGGTGGGGCGTGGCAACGTAAGAGCGCTCCCCAGGCCCTCCTCTGAGATTCTCCTAGACCACAAGTCTCCCTGAACTCCATGGGCCGTGGAAACAGATTACTCCCCTGCCTGATGTGGCGTCTCCCCTCCGGAAACACTGCTGGGGTGACTTCCAAGTGCCATCAGGGTAGCATACTGTGTGGGACACAAACCACGCTGCCTCCCGGAACAGCAGCAAGCTGAAGCTCAAACTCGTACACCAGGGTTCGTACACCAGGGTTTCAGGTCAGGACTCGGTAGCCCAGAGTGCCAGACGTCAGGCCCTCGCGGGGCACATGCCACGGGGCAGCTGGTCTTGTGCTTCCTAATCGTCTCCGTCTTGAGCACTGCAAGGAGTGTTCAACGAAGCTTTCCATGTGGAGTGGCCTGAAGGTGGGAGGGAAAAATCGCCCGCAGGTGCCAATGAGGGGCTCCGGGGGCCGTGCACCGACTTTCTCCTCTGGACTGCTGCTGGCTGAGCTGTTAGACCCTGGGCCGGCCCACAGCCATTCTGGCCACTCTGATCTCAATGCTGCCCTCTAGTGACCCCGAGTCCTTGTCCACAAGCTGAAGCAGATGCATCAGGATATTCCAAGAGCATCCTAAGATTCAGGCCACCTAACTTCCTGCCAACAGGCCTGGCACTGATCTTTAACCAGGAAGCTTTAACCAAGAAAGAACATTTTGCACGACCTGTACAAAAGGGAAACCGACTTTTATTTATAAATCATACATATGAGGACTTTTCACTTCCAACCAAGATGGGAGGAACAGGGACTAGATTTGCTCTCCTTCTTGAAACCACCAAAAGTCCACACAAAATAAGTTAAACAATGGCGCTCAAGACTCAGCATCAGGCAAGGGAGGAGAGTGATCCTTGACATGGAAGACATCAAGCTGAGCCCTGGACATGGCCTCTGCCTGTGGTCCTGAGTCCGGCTGCAGGGCCGCCAAGTGGAACGGAGGCAGAACACCTCTCAAAGACCCCACCTAAAGCTGAAAAAAAAAAAAAGGTAAAAAAAAAAAAAAAAAAAAATCTCAATCCAGAAGGCAAGAAAGGGGAAAAGGGAAACCAAGATGGGACAGACAGAAACCCAACAGCAAGACAACAGATTTACATGTGACCATACCAAAAATCACATTAAGAGTACAGTTGTAAGCAGCTCTTTCAAAAGGCAGAGGCTGTTAGCTTGGATGAAAACAAAGATCCCACTACAAGGACAGAGATACCCAATGCAGTGGGGTCCTCTGGATTGGCCTCTGGCCTGTAGAGGACATGATCGTAGAAAAAGAGAAAGTCGAACAAAGCCACAGTTCACTCACGAGTACCGTGTGCCAGTGCTGGTGTCTGGTTTGACCACATGGACCACAGGAATCTGAGGTAACAGTATTAGGGAAAGCCGGCTGTAGGGTTTCTGAACTACCTCTGCAACTTCTTGTAAACCCCAAATTGTCCTGCAACAGTCTTTTTTTTTGCTAAGTGAAAGGGCAGAAAAAGGCCAACTGTGCTAACAATACGACAGTTTCTAACAGTAAAAAAAAACGGGAGGAAGCCGCTTCTGAAATACTGTTCGACCGCCAACCACGGCTGTACAGAGCGGTGCCTGAGCTGGACCGGATCACGTCATCGGACAGAAGCCTGGATGCAAACACATCACAGTGCCACTGACCAAGTCCCCAGTCCCCAGCCTGGCCCCAGTAGGCTTCCAGGGGCTGCCACCTGTGCAGACCCATTTGCTCAGTCCGGGACCTCTGCCCAGACCTACCCGCTCAGCCCGGGACCCCGCCTGCCCAGACCTACCCGCTCAGCCCCGGTCCCCGCCTGCACACACCTATCCGCTCAGCCCCGGACTCCGCCGCAGCCATCTGCTCCCCCCATGGCCTCCCCGTGGTCCCCAGGCCCCCAGGCTCTGCTCGCCGCCCGCCTCCGCGTGTTTGCACGCGCCGCGTCCTCCACCAGGGGGGCCTCTGCAATTTTATGTAGCCGGCTGGGGGCTGTTTTCACCCCCTTTTGTCCGACTTCACCATTCTCCGCCCTGGGCTTCCACATCGCTGCGCGGAGACAATCTTAGAACCCACCTCACGCTAGCTTGTACAATGGCTACCACTCACGGAGCCAAAATAGGAATGCTTACGCGGGCACAGCGCCGGCCGACTTTGCCCCCGCGCAAGTCCCCTCGGGGCCACCGTTCCCACCCCTGGCTTCCGGCTTGCCTTCAACGCCCACGCGTCCTTGCGTAAGCGGAGGGCGGGCTCAAGTCAAGCCCGCGGCGCCCATTGGTGGCGCAGTGCCGAGGGAGGTGGGGCGAAGCCTCCGCGTGACGTCAGGACGCCGCGGTCAGAACGTCGAAGCCCAAGGAAGACAAGAACCAGCCGGGTCTCGAGCAGTTCCGTGGCCGTGTCGCTGTCGACTTGGGCTGCCGCTGACGAGTCCAGGGGGCGAACGGCTGAGGTGGGTGTGGGGAGCGGCGGGCGAGCGGGCGGGCACGGCGTCTCCTTCCGGCCCGACGCCCAGAGGGTCCCGAGGCCTGGCGGGCCGTCGCACCAACGGACGCCGCGCGCGAGCGACGACAGGGTGTGGCGGGCGCGGGCGGCCACTGCGCCTGCGCGCCCTCGCGCTTGCGCCATTTGCCGGGCTCCCCGTCCCCCCCCCACCCCCCGCCCTCGGAATTCCTGGGCCCCGAGCGCCCCTTCTCTCAACTCCCATTGACCGGGCGGTTCCAGGGGGAGGATGGCGTTGCCCCCGCGACGCGCGGGCCCGGCCCCGCGCCCGCCCCGGTCCAGTCCGGTCCCGCGCCGCCGGAGCCGTGGTGCGCACGCGCGGCGCGGCCGGGCAGTGACTCTGGAGCGGGTGGCCGGCATCTGGATGGGCTCTGCCTCCACCTGGCGCCTTTGCCCTGTCGGGGTCCCCAGGACGGCCAGGTGCCCCTCGCGTCCCGTGCTCGTGAGACCCGCCCGCCCGCTGTCCCCACGCGTCTCCTCCTGCCCCTTCCCGAACTTGCTCGTCCGGGGCGTCTTCCAGGCTCCGTTCCGGTACTTGCTGTAGGGCCGTCAGGTTCTCCGGCCTCGCAGCCCACCCATGCCTCTCGGCCTCCCGGGTTTAGGCCCTCAAGGCACCCCTCGCTTTCTCGCAGCCCTCTCTGCCCCGCTCTGAGTTTCCGGAGGGCGGTTGGGCGCCTCCGGACCCCCAGCCGGTGGGGGTGGTTTCTGGTAGCAGTCTCCCGAGAGCTTTCCGGGAGCGCGTTTCTTCCCCGCAGGGCTCCCCGTGGGCACCTCCGCTTCTCCCTGTTTCCCGGAGTCCCTTCGCCCCCCTTCCTCTCGGATTTGTTTTCCTCTGGATCTCTCTCCCGATTCCTTCTTTACAGACTTTGCTCCTTAGCCCACTCTTCTGCTCTCTTTTAGGAGCTATCTTTTCCCCCCTGGAGTGCTTTTTAGCCCTGCCCTGAGGTCCCCCCGCCCCATCCCGCCCTTTGCACCTTTCCTCTGTGGCAGGGTTTCCCTGGGCCTTCCCTTTGCTCTTAAGGGTTTCAGGTCCTTCACTTTCCCTTTGGGAAATGCCTTCGGCCTTCCCTGTTTCCAAATCCCTCCTGTTCCACCCGGAGCACTGCAGGGAGGCGAAGGTCTTTCCCTCACGCAGAGTCCTCTTCAGCAAGTCCTAATTTCACACACTCCGTGTCTGCCTGGCTTCTCGTGAGCCCATCTTCTCTCCCCACTTCGTGACTTTTTCTTGCTCCTCCTCGAGTCTACCTAATTCCTTCTTTTTCTCATAGACAGTGAGAAAGCAGTCTGGCTCCTGAGGCCCGCCCCTTATGCCCCAAGGTCCAGATGGCGGCCAACGTGGGTGATCAACGTAGCACAGATTGGTTAGTGTGGCTAGAGGGACAGAGGCCGAGGGGAGGGCAAGAGGAAGCAGGACCCAGTGTTGTCCTCTGGGGTGGGAGTCCCATGGCGTGGGGGCTGGAGCAGCCCTAGTGGGCAGAGAGCGGATGAGCTCCTCCTCTGGCCACCAGGGTAAAGGGAAGCATTTGGTTGTAGTGTAGACCGGCAGGTCTCCATCTCTCCAAGGATCGTGTTTTCACAGTACAGTGCTGAGTTCTCAAAATTGGGATGATTCATTTCGTGA
The DNA here is from genome assembly GCA_004024625.1 of Mellivora capensis. Taxonomy (NCBI): domain Eukaryota; kingdom Metazoa; phylum Chordata; class Mammalia; order Carnivora; family Mustelidae; genus Mellivora; species Mellivora capensis. The sequence goes on along the minus strand of PISX010012493.1, from coordinate 16,504 downwards.
GCTGTGATGAAGGTGCAGCCTCCAACATTTAATACTCTCCTTGCTCTGTTTGTTAACACCTTGTTTTCCCCAAAACAGCGTGATGATAGGCTGCTGGCTGGGGAGGTGTCAGAATTGACTCATAAACCATTTAGACCTAGGAGGCACCAGGTGCTACGTTAATTTCTTTGGATGTTGGAGATCATTTCATTTGGTACTTAGGCACTGCTGGGTAGCAGGCACCTGGACAAGTGCCTTAGGTCTCTGTCTCTAGTTGGATTTCTCTCTCACAGGAAGGCACGAGACAGAAAGTGGTCGTCGGCATGTTAACAGATTAGTGCATTCTAGATTTAAAAATTCAGACTCCAGTAGGTAGTGCGAGGGAGTTTACATTTCAAGCCCTGGTGTGTGCCCGTCTGCGTTTTGCCCACTGTGTACTGGGAGAGAGAGGACTGACTTGATGTCCCTTCTTTGCAGGTCTTCTCAGTACAGCATGGTGGCCGGGGCAGGTAGAGAGAACGGCATGGAGGCCCCCATGCATGAGAACCCAGAGTGGGAGAAGGCCCGCCAGGCTCTGGCCAGCATCAGCAAAGCAGGAGCCGCCAGCAGCTCCTCCAAGGCCAGCAGCAATGGGCCTGTGGCCAGTGCACAAGTGAGAAGGGTTGCTAGGGAGGGAAAGGCTTGGTCTTCTCTGGGATCACAAGATCAGGGTGCCCTGAAGATGTTCGCAGAGCCTCAGATGGGAGCTGTTTCCTCAAAGAGCCCAGGGCACCATGTGGAAATCCAGCCTGAGGAGGGGGACGTGCCCTGGGTCCCCGAGGTGTCCCGAGCATGGGTAGAGGCTGTGGCTCTTTGGAGACAGGCGGACCCAGTTGTGTCCTCAGGAATTAACCACATTGGGGGCTGTAGGGCGCATGCGCTCCTGCCGCCAGTGCTGATGGCGCACGCTCTGTCCACAGTATGTGTCGCAGGCGGAGGCCTCGGCCCTGCAGCAGCAGCAGTACTACCAGTGGTACCAGCAATACAACTACGCCTACCCGTACAGCTACTACTACCCCGTGGTGAGTGCTGGGGCGGGGGGGTGGACGGGGGGGGTGGACGGGGGGCAGGGCGGCCTACCCGTACAGCTACTACTACCCCGTGGTGAGTGCTGGGGCGGGGGGGTGGACGGGGGGCAGGGCGGCCTACCCGTACAGCTACTGCTACCCCGTGGTGAGTGCCCTGCCCAGCAGGGACAGATGGGGGCTGGGGGCACTGGGTTCCAGGGGCCAGGGGAGGGCACGAAGACAGCAGTGACAGCTTCTGAAACACTGTCCACTCACACGTTGCCCCCACGATCAAGCTGAGAGCCCTTCCTAGGTCCAAGTCCTACGTTCCCCACGTCCGGCTGCCACTCTGCCTGTGCTGTCTCTCGTCTGCGATGTCTGCTCTCGTCCCGTAGTCCCCTGTCCTTCCATGTCCTCGCCTTGCAGAGGGCTTCCCAGCTCGTGCCTCAGGGAGCCCTTTCTCTTACTGGCTTGACTGGTTAAGGCTGTGTCCCGCTGCCCCCTGCCTCACCCCGGCTTGTTTTCACGGGCCTTACTGCCGGATACACCGTGTGTCTGTCTCAACTGTGCACGTGTCTTGAGTAGACTTAGTTGGAGCGTGGATTTTCGTACTTTATTTTTGGTTGTGTTGTGGTGTTTAGTGAATGTTTGTAAAATAGAGGATGAATCGATAGAGGTTTCCTGTTCGTTAGTTGTTTTTAACACAGGAGAACTCAGTGCATTCGTGTAGGGGAGAGAAACGGGAAGGGTGGGGGGAGCCGCGGAGCATCACGGATTACTTTCGGCTCCTCAGCAGGCAGAAGGGGTGGGAATTGGGCCTCTGCTGACCCTGGTTTCTGTGCCCTTGGCAGAGCATGTACCAGAGCTACGGTTCTCCCTCCCAGTACGGCATGGCCAGCTCATACGGCTCCGCCACTCCCCAGCAGCCATCGGCACCCCAGCACCAGGGGGCTCTGAACCAGGTAATGCCCCGCCTAGCTTTGTGCCATTTCAAGAACGGGAATGTTGTTTCTGTGAGGGGGAGCGCTCGGGGACGCCGGCATTTTTAAGCTGCCTGCACCCTGCCTTCTCTCCTGCCAAGCACCTCCTGATCTGTTCATGAGGAGGGCAAAGCACAGTGTTTGAAACCAGGTTGGGTTTGGGACTTGGGTGAAGCCACGGGCTCGGCGTCGGGGTGACAGTGGGAGTGGTCTGCAGCATGGCAGCCGGTTTTCTGAGTTTTCCTCCAGCGTGTGCACATATACGTGCACAATCACACGCGCAGTCTGGCCTCATACCTAGTGTGCAGTGCGGAGGAGTGTGGAGCTGGTGCAGGGGAGCTGGACAGACCTGGGCTGGGGTCCCAGCTCCCCTGTGGCACTATCGTTATGAGGCATATGATCTCCCCTCATCTCAGCCAGTCCTGTCGGGTGGGAAGGAGAGTCATTTCACAAGGCTCCTGAGAATGTGTGTGATCACGTGTGGGTCTTGAGTGGCGCATGTGATGTGCTCAGATAGTCTTCCTGGGTGGACACGGTGTCGGGGCGGTGTTCACCAGGAGGTGGATGGCAGTGCTTAAATGCCCGCTGCCACCCCTCACAGCTGGAGGGGGCCGGGGGTGAGCAGCTCGGAGTCTGAGCTGTGAGGAGTGGGTACTATGCTCCGTTCCTCAGGGAGTCGCTCTGAGCACCCAGGGCAGTTTGATGTGGGAGGGTCACGGCACAGGCTTGGGAACTAAGTGATGCCGTGACGGTGGGGACAGTGTTGAGAGCCAGCACAGGGAGCTCTCCTCCTGCCCTCAGCACCCACTTCTTCCACCAGCCCCCAGTTCCTGGCATGGAAGAAAGCATGTCCTACCAGGCCCCCCCTCAGCAGCTGCCGGCAGCCCAGCCCCCTCAACCCTCCAACCCCCAGCATGGGGCTCATACTCTGAATAGTGGCCCCCAGCCTGGAACAGCCCCAGCCACACAGCACAGCCAGGCAGGGCCTGCCTCGGGCCAGGCCTACGGGCCACACGCCTACTCGGAGCCTGCCAAGCCCAAGAAGGGCCAACAGCTGTGGAACCGGATGAAGCGTAAGTTGGCGGAAGAAGAGAGGGCATGGGGTTGGGCCTTACGGGGCCGAGCATGGGGCGCTTCTGGGTGTTGCGGTCATCCCCAGGCTTAGGGTACCTGCGCTGGAGCCCTTCTCTGGAGCTTGGTGTCTCCTGTTCCTGGGGTGGGGCAGCCTGAGATAGGCCATGGGAAGGTCTAACTCTGGCTTTTGGCTCTCACAGCAGCCCCTGGGACTGGTGGTCTCAAGTTCAACATTCAGAAACGGCCCTTTGCCGTCACCAGCCAGAGCTTCGGCGCCACCTCAGAGGGCCAGCACGGCAGCTTCGGCCCCCAGCCCAACTCTGAGAAAGCCCAGAACCACAGGTGACAGCCCCCCTCTTGCCTTTGTCCCAGCTCCCTCGCCTCTGCGGTCAGTCTGCGCCCCTCATCTCAAGCTGCTACTCCAGAACAGAGAGGGGTCCCTCCCCAAGGGTTGCTGTGAGCACAAAATGAGGGGAAATAGAAAACGCTTTGGTTACGTCGGGCGTGTGTCCGCTGTGCGGGCGGTAGCAGTGACTCTCGTTGCTGCCCTCCCCAGGGGGAGCCTGTCCGGGAAGCCGGACGATTGGCCGCAGGACATGAAGGAGTACGTGGAGCGCTGCTTCACGGCCTGCGAGTCGGAGGAGGACAAGGACCGGACGGAGAAGCTGCTCAAGGAGCTGCTGCAGGCCCGGCTGCAGGACGGTTCGGCCTACACCATCGACTGGAGCCGGGAGCCCCTGCCAGGGTTAGTCCAGGCCGGGGGTGGGGAGGAGAGTGACTCTGGGTGCTGAAGCGGAGACCTGCAGACTTAGGTACCTGCGGCCCCAAGAATGAGCGAGAAAGTTGGATCCCAGAGGTGGAAAGCCAGGCGGGTAGAGCAGGGATGCAGGTGCTGCCTGGGGGTGCTGTCCTGGGGTGGGGTGAAGGCCCGGAAGGCTGGTGAGTGCGCGGCATTCAGCTGCGGAGAGCACTCTCTAGATGGAAAATGTTGGGGTTACTTCTCATGTTCACAGTGTATTAGCTGAGTTTCCCTGCCCGAGGTGGTGTGCTCCGGGGGTGGCTGGCAGGCATTGGGGTGAGGGGGGCACTGGGTTGGTGATGCCCTGCCCTGCTTATCCTCAGGCTGACTCGGGAGCCTGGGGCTGAGAGCCCCAAGAAGAAGCGGTGGGAGGCCCCTAGCAGCCTTCATCCTCCCAGGGGGGCAGGCTCAGCGACCAGGGGCGGGGGTGCCCAGTCCCAGCGAGGGACACCAGGGGCTGGGGGTGCTGGCCGAGCCCGGGGCAGCAGCTTCGCCAAGTTTGGCAACCGCAATGTCTTCATGAAGGACAACAGCTCTTCCTCCAGCACGGACTCCCGCTCCCGTTCCTCCTCCCGGTCCCCTACCCGCCACTTCCGCCGCAGGTGCGAGGGCTGGGGGTGTGGGGGTGGGGCGTGGAGGGTGGGCGTCAGGGGAGGAGCCACTTCAGTCCTTACCTCCCTGCTTCTTCTGTGCAGTGACTCCCACTCGGATTCAGACAGTTCTTACTCAGGGAATGAGTGTCACCCTGTGGGTCGCAGAAACCCACCCCCTAAGGGCCGAGGAGGTCGGGGGGCCCACATGGATCGGGGCCGAGGCAGGGCACAGCGTGGGAAGAGGTGAGACCCTGGGCAGGGGGGTAGGGCTAAGATCGGGATTCTTGGGGCATAGGAGGAGGGGCAGGCTATGACGTCTGCCTTGTTCACCCCTGACCTCCCTTTCCAGGCATGATCTTGCTCCCACCAAGCGCAGCCGCAAAAAGATGGCCGCACTAGAGTGCGAGGACCCTGAGCGTGAGCTGAAGAAGCAGAAGCGGGCGGCCCGCTTCCAGCACGGACATTCGCGCCGCCTGCGCCTCGAGCCCCTGGTGCTGCAGATGGGCAGCCTGGAGAGCAGTGGTGCTGACCCAGACTGGCAGGAGCTTCAGATCGTGGGCACCTGCCCTGACATCACCAAGCACTACCTGCGTCTCACCTGTGCCCCCGACCCGTCCACTGTGCGCCCTGTGGCAGTAAGCGCTTGGGGCGGGCAGGGCCTCCCTGCGGGGTGCCAGGCTGGGGCGCCCACCCTGGAAGGATGGCAGAGACCACACCGAGGCTGTGGGGTGGCGGCAGGGGCCTGCAGCTGGGCAGGAACGTTGGGGCCTGGGAGCTCTCCGAGAGGTGACTTAAAAACTGAGCTTGTGTTTCGGAGACTGAGTCTGGGTCCTTTGGCCTCATCGGGAGACGTGCTGGGCTTTGAGCCTCTGTCTTCTAAGAAAGCGACCTTCCCAGGCCAGCGCTCCTGAGGTGGGGGTCATCAGCCTCCTGAGCCCTGCTGAGGCCGCAGTAGCGGCATGGTTCGCGCTCCATCCCAGGGGACACGCTGACGGCAGTTGAGGTCGGGGGTAGTTACCCTTGCCAAATGTGCTGGGTTCTTTTTAAAGTTGCTAGTGAGTTATCCAGCGGGTGTGATGTCACAGCCATCATTTAGAACGTGGCGTTGGTGGAAGCGTACCAGATGTTAGTGACGGCTTTGTTCACGTGGCTGGAATCTCACTGAGCCGTAATGTGTCCCCTTCCCAGGTTTTGAAAAAGTCTCTGTGCATGGTCAAGTCCCACTGGAAAGAGAAGCAAGACTACGCCTTTGCCTGCGAGCAGATGAAGTCTATTCGGCAGGACCTGACGGTGAGGGGAGCGCCGGGGGGACTTGTGGGTGGTAGGAGAGTCCCGCCCCGCGGTGGCCTTCACTGCCCTCCTGCCGTTCCAGGTGCAAGGAGTACGGACAGAGTTCACGGTGGAGGTGTACGAGACGCACGCCCGCATCGCCTTGGAGAAGGTGGGTGGGGTGCCGAGGCCCTCCGGGTTCTTCCCAGGCTCCCCGTCCTGGCCTCATGGTCTTTCTCTTCCTCCGGGCCCCGGGCTCTAGGGCGACCATGAGGAGTTCAACCAGTGCCAGACGCAGCTCAAGTCGCTGTACGCCGAGAACCTGCCAGGCAACGTGGGCGAGTTCACTGCCTACCGCATCCTCTACTACATCTTCACCAAGAACTCAGGAGGTGAGAGGTGCTGCCTGCGGGTTGGGGTGGCCCCAGGCCCCTGGGGTTGGGCGCTGCTGATCCCTGTTTGTCTTGGGCCGCAGACATCACCACGGAGCTGGCGTACCTGACCCGGGAACTGAAGGCAGACCCTTGTGTGGCTCATGCCTTGGCACTGAGGGCGGCCTGGGCTCTGGGCAACTACCACCGCTTCTTCCGGCTCTACTGTCATGCGCCCTGCATGTCTGGGTACCTGGTGGACAAGTTTGCAGACCGGGAGCGCAAAGCTGCCCTCAAGGCGATGATCAAAACGTATGTGAAGCCGGGTTCTTCCCCGCCCCCTCTGCTCTGCCGGCCCTGCCGCTGCCTTCCTCCTCCCCCTCTCGTTTTGCACACTCCTGGGCTGTCAGGCCTCCAGCTCCTGTGCCCTGGACATTGGTCCTCTCTCCCTGTCTCTGGTTTCTGCTCCCTGCCTCCTCCTGCTTCTCTTCCCACAGTTGGCTGTCTCCCAGGCCCGCCTCTGCATCTTCTTTTTTCCCCATTCTGTCTCGGTGCTCCAGGGTTCCCTCTCCACCTGAGTCTCTCTCTCTCCTGCTCACATCACCCTGGACCCTGGTTTCTTTTCTTGCTCTGGGCTCTTGGGTTTCCTTGCTCTGAGGGCTCTGTTCACTTTTCAAGGCTTTTGCTGATACTGAGCTCCCACTCAGTAGAGACAAACTAGAAAAGATGGCCGTTCTCTTGGTAGCTTCTGATCTAATGGGACCCCAACACCCCACTCAGACTTGAGCTCCTTCGAGGGTGCAGAAAATGTGTAGGGAGACGGGTGATGCGGGGGCATGTCAGATCACGGACTGTCTGTAGGTCAGAGGAGCACGTTCTCCGTACGTTAGCTGTCCTGTATCAGGTGCGTGCTTCTGTGTGTGCGCATGGCGGGGAGCGTGGTTCTCAGGGCAGCGAGATGCGCCCGGGTGACACAGCTAGGCGTTGCTACTGGTGTCTAGTGGGTGGAGGCCAGGGACGTTGCTCAGCCTCCCGTAGGGCCCAAGACACCCCACAACAGAGAACTACCTGGCCCTGCTGTCCATCTCACCAAGTACCTTGCCAAGGTCCAAGGGACTGCATCAGTTAGCTCAGGAGCCACAGGAATGGTGTGGAATTGGCGAGGGACAGTACCCTGAAGTTAGGAGATGCACACACTCCAGGGTCTGGTTTGGGTCTGAAGATTAAGGCAGAGGCTGAGCTAGGGCAGGGGCCGTAGAAGTAGACAAGGACGTGGGACAGAAACATGAAGGCAGCAGCATACACAGGACCTGGTTACCTACCCAGGAATGACAGGGAGGTGGTGTGTCTCAAGGCCCTGTGGGTCTGCCCTCTGCGGTGGGACAGCAGCTCCCAGGGGTGTCGTGTGGGCGCGTCACTGCTCTGGTTAGTTTACGTATGCTGCGTCTTTGTTGGGGCCATAGCCGTGAAGGTTCCTTGTAGGAGGGGCCTTGGCCTAGAGTGGCCACCTGCTCTCATCCCCTCCCTCCCAGAGGCCCCAGACCAGGTCCCTGCAGTGTGGCCAGAATGCCAGCTCAGTTGTGGGGAGAAATAGGCTCTCTTATGTGTGTTCCCTCCCCCCGTAAATCCCAGAGCCATGATGTGGCACGGACTTGAGCCAGGACTGGTTCATGTCCTTTTTACTGTGTCCTTCCTGTGTGATGCTGGCCAGGTAGCTCTGCCTTTGGAGCTACAGTTCGCTCAGCGTTTGTCTCTAAAGGGTAGGGTGACATGGTTTTGGGAGAGAATTCAGCAAGTTCGCAGCTATTCTCCGGCATGCGCCGTCTTGTTGGCGCCTGCACGTGACGTCACCGGCATGTAATACGTGTTGCCTGACCCTGTGCCTGGCATTCCCAAGGCACTGTGACCTAGGCAGGGCAGATAGCCAGGGTGGGTCCCCCAGAGTAGCTGTCAGACCTGCCAACCCATGCCCATCTGCATCCCCTCGGGTCGCCCCCTCTGCCTGCCCCCCTGCCCTTGGGCCACGGCGGGCCCTCTTCTGAGGGACTGCTCAGGCCCTTGAGCAGCGGAGGAGCCGGCTGGGCCCTTCCCTCCCATCCCCTCTCCTTGGTCCCCATGTACAGGTAAGTGAGGGTGAGGGGGGGCACAGCCGGGGCTGGGGCCGCCAGCCCCTCCCCGGGCCCCCCCAAGCCCCTGGAGGTGGGGAGGTTGGGTAGGGAGGGGTGAGAGGTCAGCAGGTAATGTGCTGAGGAAACCCTTTGGGTGCCTGAAGGGGGGGCGCCCACTCCCTGCTTGTGGGGCCCTCCCCTGCCCACCGCCCGCCTCATCACATTCTCCTCTTGTCTCCGTAGCTTCCGCCCTGCGCTGCCAGTCTCCTACCTGCAGGCCGAGCTGGCCTTCGAGGGCGAGGCCGCCTGCCGGGCCTTCCTAGAGCCCCTGGGCCTGGCATACACGGGCCCGGACAACGCCAGCATCGACTGCCGCCTCAGCCTGGCGCAGCTGTCAGCCTTCTGAGCACCAGCGCGGATGGCGGTGGGGCGGGGGCAGGGCTGTGGCCCCCCAGCGCCGCCTTTGCCGATTTTGTTTTTGAGCCATGGACTTGGGTTGTAAATTAGTTCGTGGGGAGTGGGCTCCAGGAAGAGCCACCATCCCATCCCCGTTTACCCACCGGGGAGTCTGTACAGAGATTTTTTCTACATTTTTATTTTTTGCCTCCGAGGGAGGGGGTTGGGGGAGGAAGGGGCGGGACAGCGGAGGGTTGGGGGCATGGTCTGTAGGCTGCTCGGTCCACCCGGCACCCCCACTAATGCTGTCTCAGTGTTTTCTCTCTCTCTCTCTCGAGCTTGTACTCCGGTACCGACCTGGCAGCCCGGCCCATCCCATGCCGGGGGGGCCGGAAGAAGACTGGCCACGCCGCCTGTGCCCGCCCGCGGCGGGGGCACCAGCACCTCAGCCCGCCGCCCGCCTGCCTCACCACAGACTCTTGTTGCACAGCCCTCCGGGGCCTCAGTGTTCGGGGCTCGGGGAGCCATGTAGAGACTGTGCCTCGCCCTCAGCCCCCCACGCCAGCAATGCCGTCGCCAGGCCACCACCGCAGCCACGCCGACACTGCGCGCTGAGGACCCCGGAGGCCGCCGCGGGACCCCAGCCGGGCCGCCTCGGCTGCACTTGTGTCGTCTCCGTGGCCCCCTCCTCCCTCTACCCCAGTGTTTCTTCTGGTTTGTTTTCCTTCCCTCCCTCCTCCTCCTGCCCCCCACCCTTCTTTGGTTCAGCACAGGTAAAACGGTTACCCTCCCTCCCTCCCTGCCTCCATGGATCACCAGCTCACGTCATGTTTCCTTCTCTTTTCTTTTTGTGTGTGTTTATTTAAGTTATTTTTCTTCCTCCCCTTTTTCTTTTTGGTCCTCCCCCCTCTTCTGCCATGTAACTGGAGGATGTGCGATGAGTTTGCAAACAGCTGGACTGTCAGGCTGCTTTTTTTCCAGATGTTCCTCCTCTGCCTCCCCTCCCTTCCCTCTCCCCTCCCTTCTCCTTCCTTCATTCTTTCCTTGGATCACTGAGCACCATTTGGAAGCTTGAGAGAAACCAAAATTAAAGAGAGAGAGAGAGAGAGCACTTTGTCCTTTCATGCTTGGACGGGATCTTTCCAGGTTGTCTCGGTTGAGAGTGGTCTCCTGGAGATGTCTGAGGGGACCATCACCCCAGGGGCAGCTCAGCCAGGGGCTGGCAGGTGTCCCCTGCCCTGCCTATGCGGCACAGCCAGACTTTCCCTAGGGCCTGGCTTCCCAGCTCCTGCGTTGGGCTGAACCCAGGCTCGGGGAGGCCGACTTGAGAACCGTGGGGCACCTTGGCTAGTGTGAGGTGGGGGTGCAGCCCCCCTCTGGGCCCTACTACTCTGAGCCCCTCAGCTTCCAGCCTCTGACTCAGCACTTGGGCCATAGCTTGCAGGGAGGGGGAAGGTGGGGCACAGAGCACACGCTGCCCCAGGAGAAGCAGGCTCCTAAAAGTCAGCTGCGGGGGTGCCTGAAGTCCCGGGGCCGAGAGCGCACGTTTGAGTGCGCCCACTGCGGCGGCTACCTCCCCAGGGCCTGTGAGCCTCAGGAGGGCCAGTGTCAGGTGGAGGGCCCCCGCGGGCACCAGGAACGCAGCGCACCAGGGTACAGCTCGAACCAGCTCTTCCTGGGCTTTGGCCACCCCAGCCTGCAGCCCGGGATCAGTCACCATGAGAGCCACAAAATGCGTCGGGCGGGGCTGGCGAGGCTCCGTGGCCCGGGCTCCAGCGGCCTCTCCACCTTCCGAGGGCCAAGCGCCAGGACCCCACTCCGCTTCCGTCTCAGGAAAACCTGCAGGGCACCGTCCTGAAGCTGTGTGTGCTTCTCCACCCCGCGACTCCGCGGTGCTGCCCGCGGTGGCCGACTTCAGCGCCCTTTCCAGCTCTGTCCGCGGGGCACCCTGGCCTTTGGCCCTGTGCCGCTCCCTGGCCTCCAGCTCAGCGCAGTCGGGTGCTTGGCGTTCTGTTTGGGTGTGGGCGGGAGCGGCCGCTGCCCCTTCGTGCGCGTTCCCGCCGTCCTGGGCGTCCTCAATGCCGCCGTGCGCGTCCTCGCCGCCATCGCGGGCGTCCTCACGGCCGCCGTGCGCGCCCCCGCAGCGCGCGTCCTCCTCGCCGCCGAGCGCGTCCAGGATGGTGGGCCCGCGGCCCGCCGCGGAGCCCGAGCCGAAGACGAGGTCGGTGCGCGACGCGCGGTCCCACACGACGCGGCCGCGGAAGCGGAAGTAGCGCACTCGGTGCTCCGGCACGGCCAGGACGCCGGGCCCCAGCGCCGCCAGCGGCTCGTCCCAGCAGAAGGCGGCGAAGGGCTCCTCGCGCACGCCCAGGAAGCGGTCGGCGTAGCCCACCGCGAAGTCGGCGGGGTCGAGGAGCGGGTCCCAGCGGATGCGCTGGATGACGGCCGCGGCCGTGCGCAGCGGCGGCTTCTTGGCCCCGGGCTCGCTTCCGGCCCCGCTCCCGGGCTCGCTTCCGGCCTCGCTCCCGGCCCCGCTCCCGGCCCCGCGGCTAGGCGGCGCGGGCGCCCCTGGGTGGGGCTGGCGGCAGCGGGCGCCGAAGCGGCAACGGCCCTCCAGGAAGAAGCGGCAGGCCGGCGGCGGTGCGGGCTTGGCTGCGGGGACTGCCGCCATGGGAATGGGGTGCGGGGGGAGCCCCGCCGGGAGGTCACCGGCCGCGCCCCGTCCCCGCTGCCCTGGGAGCCGCGCACGCGCTCTCGCGGGGCCTCGGATTCCGGGCCTGGCGGACGGCCCTGCGCGGGCGGTGTCCTCGGGGAACCTCACCGCTGCCTGCGCGGCCCCGCGATGCTCGCTTGTGGTCCTCACGGCGTCCAAAGGATTTCCAGGCTGGGCACGGCCCGCAAAGTGACCTCCTCCCCCAGTGTCCTCGAGGAGCCGGACCTGTCCCCTCCGCGGCCTCTGTCCACTAAGTTTACAGGGCGACCACGCCCTCTCAGCCCGCCCTCGGCGACGCTCTGCGGGTACGGTCCCGCCTCCTCCAGGTTCTTCACCAGGCTGGCTCCGCCCTCGCCTAGGGCTGTGAATGGGAGCCCCCACCTCTTCGGGGGCCCTCTGGGGCCTGGATTCCTCCCCTCGCCTAAAGATTGGCACGTGCTGCCCCGCCTTCCGCCCCTTGTGGGTCATTCCCTCTGCGGGACAACTGTACCCAGCAGGCTCAAACTAGGTAGCCCAGACTTGGGACACCGCTGTCCCCCTCGGGCCGACGCATCTTCCTGAGAGGGTAGGTCTCTGCTCCACCGGAACCCTGCCTCTTTCAGCCACTTTACTCAGCGGCCACTCACGGGGTAAAGGGCCGCTCTCACGCAGGGGTTCGCTGGAGAGGCCGGCCGGGAGTCAGGCTCACGGAGCCACCGCGCCCTGCGCTGGTCTGGCAGGCCAGGCCCCGTCAAGGTTGATGAATGAATGCGGCTGTCAGAGGGGCCACGTTGGGACACCGCCCCCGAAAGGGGCACCGTGTACTCACGCCCCCCTGAGTTAAAGGGGCCACATCCCACCACTCCAGGCCAGCGGTCCCATCTCGACCTCGGTTCAGTCTCTGCGGGGGACCGAGCCACAGGTGACACACCTGGCCCTTAAAGGGGCTGGGACCCATCACCGACCCCCCTTGCCCACCCCCTCCGGCCTTCCCCTCCCACGTGCAAAGTGAAGAGACCGAACTCGCGCAGAGACCTTAGCCGTTTATGTATAAAGAAGTAGGATGCCGGCCCGTAAACGCGTCGGGAACGCGGGTGCCTACAGGCCGATGACGTCGTCCAGCTCGAGGTCCGCGTTGGGGCGGCAGTGGGCTCTGGGGTGCTGTGCCCCGGTGCTGGGGTCCAAATCGGGCTTGGCGGCAGCGGCCTCCGGGCGCTCCGCGTCCATGACGCCCAGCACCGCGTCCAGCATGGAGGGGCCCAAATCCAGGTGGAAGGACAGCAGCGGGTCGGCGGGCACGGGCGCGCGGAGCGCAGGCGGCGGGGGCTGCGGCACGGCGGGCGGCGGCGCGGAGCGCGGGGCCCCGGCGGGGGGCGCCCGGGGCTCGGGGGGCGGCCCGCCGCCGTGACGGCTCAGGAACGAAGTGTCCCCGAAGGCGTCGCCGCCGCGCCCCACGTGCAGCGTGTGCCGGAAGTCGCCGAGCGGCGCGGAGATGGACAGGGCGCCGCGCTCAGGCCGCTTCTTGGGCTGCGCGGGGCCCAGCTGCTTCAGCACCGGCATCTGAGGGGTGGGGTGGGGGTGGGGGTAGGAGCGGGTCAGCGCGGCCTCCGCCGGCGGAGGATTTTATCCTCCCCCCCTCCCGCAGCCCGCGTCCCCGCCCTAGGCCTAGGCAGCGGTTCAGAGGATGCTCTCCCAAATGACAGGTCAGGTCTGCCCGTGACCGCCGCGCCAGGCTGATTCCGCTAAATTAATATTCCCGTCTTCCCAGCGGCCGGGCCACAGGGAACAGGCCTCTCCAAATCTGAGCGTTTCCTAAGCTTGGCAGAGGAACTGCAGCTTCTCCGAGGCCGAGATTCCCCGGGCCCTTCCCTGAAGACAGGGCTGACTTTGTGACCACGTGCCCCAGGCACCGTGCCTAGCCGCCCCACCCCCACTTCTAGAGGCCCCAGAAAATGTTACCATGCTTTATTTTAAAATGACAGATGTCAGCCAATCTGTCTTTACACCAGCACAGTTACAAAATATAAATAAATACGGATGCACGAAAGCTTTGCCTAGGGCACAAGTCATAATGCAGGTCAGCCTAAAACCTCAAATTCAGGTTCGGGGTGGGCCTGGGGATCTATACTTGCACAGCATTTTATAATTCGAGTTATTTGATTTTTTTTTAAATTTTTTTTTAGTTATTTGATTTTGAAAGATATAATGTCTTACATTTTCGCAAGTTTCTCTAAAAATAGCAAGAATGGCGTAAATTTGAAACTGGCAGCTAGTACCGTATGAACTTGGTTCGCTATTGCCTCATTGCTGCCCTGGATTCTACGGTAAATACGGTAAATTGCCAACCTTTGCCTATATCCTGGAACCTGGTTGTTTTTATGGAACTTCTGGGAAGGCCTTTGGTGACCTTGTACTTTTGTTTTAACAATCACTGTTATCCTAATAATAATAACTTGGTTTGAATCAAAGCCCCACCCTTTGTTTGCCAGCTGTATGATTGGGATAAATTATGTGATTTCTCTATGTCTATTTCCTCTCTGTAAATGGGATAAAATAACACTACCTTCCTTGCGGGGCACATAGAAAAATCTCAATTAAAGAAAATTATATTTGTAATAGTGCCAGCTAATTAGTAATTCTAGTGCTGGGGGGGAGAGGTGTCCTCATATAACTGCAGAACAAGACCAAGATTTGATAAAATCCTATGAATCAGTCAAAGCAGCCACCATTATTCTTTTAGTAACTATCACCCCAGGAAATATCAGTGATAATGCAGAGAAAAATGAAAGCTAAGAGGATTTAAAATAATTATAGCTGGGTGTGTTCTGAGGACCGCCCTGTAAAGACACACACACACACACACACACACACACACACACATTTATTTCTCTGGGAAAACCAGTCTTGATTTACCACCTCTGTAGTGTTCCTCAAACTTCTCTGACCTCTGCCTAGATGAATAAATATATTTCAATTGCAACGGGGCACGACATCGCCTCTCCTCCCCATACCACCCCCAAGGAAAACAAACATTTTATGAAACAAGACTTACAACATGCTAGGCACTCAGATATTTTCAATTCTAATCTATTTTATTTTTTAAAAACGCTTACCTCTGCTCATTAATCTCAATCCACAGTTAAAACCAAACAAACAGCGACAACAAACCCCCCCCCCTCTTGCTAGCAGTGGCTGTCCTTCCTCTGCAGTGAGTTGTGGCGGGGAAAGAGCACACGACTCAGACAAATGCCTAGGTTTCCATCTGGCTGTCTGTGTGTCTGGTTTTGGGCAAGCTACTTAACTTTTTTTTTTTTTTTAAAGATTTTATTTATTTATTTGAGAGAGAGAATGAGCGAGAAGGTCAGAGGGAGAAGCAGACTCCCCGTGGAGCTGGGAGCCCGATGCGGGACTCGATCCTGGAACTCCGGGATCATGACCTGAGCCGAAGGCAGTCGTCCAACCAACTGAGCCACCCAGGCGTCCCGCTACTTAACATTTTTTACCTCATTTCCTCTTCTCAAAAATGGAACATAGGAATATAGGATGTTCCTATAAAACTTCATAGTCTCCTTGCAAGATAGGTGCAAAGTCTTGGCAGTACTCAGGACACAGTCAAAGTGCAATAAAATGCTCAGTAGCCATCTGATATCATTCTCCCACGTCCCAGAGAAGGACATACTCAGAGAGGGTATGTGACTTGCCCAAGGTCACAAGGCCAGCTCTGCGGGACTCCACAGCCCAGACTTAGCACTTCCACCCCCTGCTGCCCCTTGAACGGACCCCTCCCCAGACAGCTCTCCACCACTGGCTCTTCTCCCTGCCCATGCCCTACTTGGTCCCTCATCCCAACACTCTGTTGCCCTATCAGCCAACACCACTACCATTTTCCAGTGCCTGGCCAGACACACCTGTCATTTCCTTTCTGTGGGAACCTGAACTCACTTCTTCAACCTTAAACCTCAGTTTAGTCCACTGAGAAACAAGTCAGAATGCCTCTTTGCTAGGGGTTTTGTGAAGTATATTCACGGTGCTGATGTTATATTTCCTAAGCGGGAACCTAAGTGTGTTACTCAAACAAACTCACTCAATCCTCAGAACTGCTCCATGAGCTTTACAAAGGTGGTGGCCGAGGCACAGAGAGGTGGAGTAAGTTGCCCAGGCTCACACAGCAACAAATGTTAGGGGCTGGATTTGGAAAACAGGCAGAGACTCTAAACCTGATGAGAGTCTGAAGATGATATCCTATTGCTCACAGCCCCCCACGGATAGGATGGGTTGGTGTGCATCCCCATGGAAACAATGTTTCCATATGCTTTAAAGGCCAGGGACTTTCTACACCCCTGACTATGTTTGCTTTTCTTTTCCTCTTTTTCCATCCCAGACAGAGAATAATGAGTTAGAAATTGTTTCGGAGTATGGCCTCTTCTTGCTAGCTCTGAGGGCCTGGGGCAAGTCACTCCACTTTTCGGAGCGTCCAGGCTCAGGGTCCTCTTAAATAAAAGGCTCCAACCTCCCTCAAGCAGAGTTGTGTGCTTGAAGCAATGAGGTCATGCTAGGAAAAAACGCCGTCAGCCGGCCAGGGCTCCTACAGAGGGGCTGTTGTTCGCCACAAACGCGAAAGAGGCAGAGTGTGCAGGACCAAGGTTGGGACCCGAGGGGCCCGGGCCCCGCGATTCGAGGCTCTGCGCAACCTCCCTCCTGCCGCCCGCTTTCAGCCTCCCCCCCAGCAGGCCCGCCGCTCCGGCTGCGGGAGTGGAGGGCACAGCTGGTTCACCTCTGTCCTCTCTGGCCCCAGCCCCGCCAAGACGGAAATAACCGCCTGCTCCACGCCCGGCCCGACCGGTTCTTGGGTCCGGGGATAGGCGGTGAGGCGGGCGGGGCCGGGCGGGGAATGGGAGACCCCCGCCCCGTGGGCTCGCCGCGCTTGCTCGGGCCACGTGGCTGCCGCCCCGACTTGAGCGCCCGCGCCCGCTTTGCTCGTCTGTCCCGCGTCCCTCCGGACCTGGCCCGGGACGCCGAGGCCAGGCTCCCCGCGACCCCTTACCTCTTGGTCCTCGCCGAGAGGGGTAGGCGCGCTCTCAGGCTCAGGCTGGGGGACCCCCTCTCCTTTTCGAGGTCCAGGCCCGCGCCTTCTTCCTCCAGACGGTTCTCACCTGGCAAAGGAAGTGTCATGCGGACCCCGGAGTGGGGGGGGGGG